>JAPTJF010000091.1:0-160036 GCA_029339195.1 Micractinium sp. NFX-FRZ | reverse complement strand
TCCAGCTGCTGTTTGGTGTCGTGATGAATGTGAAGAAGGTGACCAGGGGAATGATAGATAGGGTACGCGACACAGTGTCCGCCCCCTGTCAGCCTCCGCTCCTGCTTTGCCGCTAGCGTGGTCTGATTGGTGACGCTGCAGCCCCCGGCTCTCATTACTCTTCAGGCAATCCGATCCCATGCATGGCCTGTAAGAAGGCCAAGAACAAACCAGGCAGAGGGGACAGTGCTCCTGGGGGCGGCATGGGGGGCAGCTCTCGTCGCGGCGCCCTGCCTCGCTGGCGGCCACATGGCTCAGGGTTCTGGACGAGCGGAGAGCGCTGGTTTCTGGCAATCACGCTCGTGCTGCAATCATGGAGCAGCTGGACACCCCCGGCAGCGGCCCGCAACCTGAGGCCTTGCTGCCCGCAGAAGATGTCGCGTTCTTGACAGGCGGGCCAGAAGAGGTGCGCCAATATGATGATGCACGCAAATTCATGGGATCTCTGGGGTTCACCCAGAAAAGGGGGCTCTCGGCACTGCCGCCCGCTGCAGCGGCGGCGCCCGCCACCACAGCCCACGCCCCGCTGTGCACATGCCCGGCTGTGCTCTCACGGCTGTCCCTCGCGGTGCCCTGCCATGCAACCCTGATACCCTCCCTTGCAGGTGGCTGAGGTGGCCAGACACCACGGCAACAAGTTTGTCTCAGGCGGGCTGCAGGTCAGGGATGAGAGTGCGCTCATGAGCCAGCCGGGGCTGCACCCAGGCAGCCACCTGCCGGCGCACGCCAAGCAGCAGCCCTGGCAGGCGCCAGAGGCGGGCACAGCTGCAGAAGGCGGAGGGCAACAGCAGCAGCCTGGCGCTGGTGGCAGCGGCAGCGGCGGTGGCAGCTCTGCGCGGTATGCTGCTGCGGCGCAGGGGCGGAGAATTCCCCAGGGGGCAGCTGTGGCGGCGGCAGAGGGGGAGTTCCTGTACGGCCAGGTACGCCTGCTACGCTGTGCTTTGCTTGGCCCGAACTGAACCGGGGCCGTCTGCCTGCTGCCTGCCGCAGCACTTGCAGTAGTGGGAGGGTAGTCAGCTCCTTGCCTGCCGGCGGGAGCTGCTGTGCCTGCTGAGCCTGCTGCTGTGCATGCTGCGCTGCCGCCGTGTGTCATGTGGGTGCGCCCTCCCTCAGGGCTCGCTCCCTCCCTGCCATCCCGCCCTGCCTCTCCTGCCTGCCATCCCTCCCTGCCTTTCCTCCCTGCCATCCCTCCCTGCCTTCCCGCCATGCCCTGCCTGCCTGCCTGCAGGCCGCGGAGAGCCTGGACTTTGCGAGCGAGGAGATGGATGCAGAGTAGAGTGACAGGGGAAGCCGGGCGGGCACCCCCCACTTCATCCGCTTCCCGGCATGCCAATGTCTGGTCGCTCAACACGCAGCACGCGGGGCAACACTCAGTGAGCCAGTCCACTGCAGTAGTGTGCCGGCAACACGGAGGCAACACGGCACGGGCACCTTCCTGGCAGGAGCGGGCAGCCTTAGCTCTGGCCCGCAGCGGGCACGACCAGTGCAGCTGTGGCGGCCACGTCACGGGAGCCGGCGCCACGGCAAGAGAGTGCAGATGCACAGCCGAGCAGCAGGAGCGAGCACTCCGCAGCTGGGTGCTTTCACACACAGCACAGTTGCAGTGTGTTGAACGCAGTTCCTCATGCCTGCAACTGCATGGCATGCCAAACCAGCGCACTTGAACTGTAACGTTCACCTGCCGACGCCTTCACATGCACCATCGCCCACTATCCGTTAGTAACTGTCACTGCTGGATACAGGGGAGTATTTACAGGTCAGTGGGGATCCACAGTAGCAGGCAGGTGGGATCGCGCATTCAAAGCGGTTGCTCTGAGCAAGCACGCCTACAACCGTCGCACGCAGACAAGGGCGGTGTGCGGTGGAATGGGGGTATTCACAGGTCAAAGGGCGGGAAGGCCAACTCTCAGGGGTGGGGGCAGTATCGCAGGGGGTCCTGGTGGGCAGCAGCGCACGGGTCAGGTCAACCAAGGGTGGGAGGCAACGGAGGGTGCGGTCAAAGACCAATCAGTGCCCGGGATTGGGGTCGGCGGCCGCGCAGCACCGCCCGGCTTGGTGTGCATGGGGCGCGGGCGTGGCGCCTGCCGGCTTCAGGAGCTCAACCGGCAAAGGAGCCGCGCTGGCAGTACCCTAGGGCAACAACTGTGGCGCAGATGGGCGCATCCACATCCACCTGGGCCACACAGTCCGCGCTGACAACCACGTTGCCAATGTTGACCAGGCCCGACTGCCTGCCGCTGCGCTGCCTGGAAGGGTTCTGGGGGGTGCAGGTCTAGATCTGGCCGGCCGGAGTCTGAGTGAGGAGGCAGCACACCTTGTTGCGGCGGCGCGGTGCATGTTGGTGCCTGTCCAAACCGACACAATGGGCCCTAGGCGCGCGGGGCTCGCGGCTTGACCGAAAGCAGGCAATGACAACTGCCCTGGTAACGCGGCTCCTCGCTTCCTACACAGTCTGCCACACTATGACGTGCGCACTACTATATGTAACTCTATTGACGATGAAAGGTTGTCAAGAGTAGGATCACGAGTAGGATCACCTGCCGCCGCCGCTTGCGGCGGCGGCAGGCAGTGGGGCAGGAGCAGAAGGGGAAGCTAAAGAGGCCGTGAGCGGCGGGGTGGCGGCATTGTAAGATACATTTTTAGTGTGCCGGGCAATCATGGGCGCTGGTCAGGCAGGACAGGAAGCCTTGGGGTCTGGCCAGCAGCGGGCACGATGAGTTACATTTCAAGTCCACGGGGAGCCAGCAGCGGTCTCATGGGAGTGCAGCTGCGCTGCCCGCCTGGTGACGCAGCATCCCAGTGGATGCGAATCAAGGGGCTGTTACTGTTACACACGTGTAATTGCACGGCCTGGACGAAACATGTGAAATGCGGGTGCGTGCATCCCACACAGGCAGCGCTAGTGCAGGCCAGCAGCCCCACCCACCCCTCCATCCCCATGCTCCAGCCTGCCCGCCGCAGCCGCCACCGCCTCGGCCGCTGCTGGTGCTGCTGCTGCCACCCCTGCGTTCTCCGCTGGCCGCTTCACGCATGCCCCGCACTGTGGCTCGTGGCAGCAGCTGTTGCTGCTGCCCCCCGCCACGCCGGCGGTGCCTGCTTCGCACTCCAGCTGGTGCAGCCCCGAGTGGCGTGACTCCAGCCCCGGCCCCAGCACCTGGTGGGCCCTGTCGCTTGAGTGGCTGCAGGGGCAGCAGCAGAGAGAGCAGCACAAGATAGCGGCTTGAACCACGGTTGCATTGGACTCTGCTGTGCTTGGAGCACAGTTGTACCGGACTCTGCTGTGCTGTGAGCGTGGTTGCACGGCCATGCTGATCACACGCAGCAGCCTACTCAGGAGCGTGGAGCCAGCTGTGGACCCGTTCAGCCGTTGCGCTGGCACCTGCACACGCAGCACCATGCGTCAGCTGCTGACAGACAGCAGCGGCAGTGCTCAGCAGCGGCTGCAGTGCGCAGCAGCAGCGGCGGCGCTCGCCTGTGTGCGAGGCAGGGCGCATGGAACAGGCTGCCGTTGTATCCTTTGACCAAAGTGTAGGACAAGACGGTGGCCCACAGGAGGATGACGACGACTCTGTGGGCAGAGGTGGAGGTGGGGGTGGGCAGGTGGGTCGGTGGGTTTGTCGGTCGGTCGGTGAGTTGAATATATGGTTGGCGGGTGTGTGCGCGGTGAGGAGGGCGAGTGGGGCAGGCAGGCAGGTGGGCGCTCCGAAATTGGGAGGTCTGTGCTTCAGGCAGGTGCGCCCCTGCCGCTGATGCAACGGAGAAATGCACTCGCAACACACGCACAGCCCCTCCTGCACCCTATCCCATGCGCTCCAAGGTCAGGGAGTCTGAGCGGCGGGCAGGTGTGCCCCTGCCCTTGACGCACACCCCTCCAGGCGCGCGCCAACCGACGCACGCACAGGCAGGCAGGCGGGCAGCGCACATGAGGCAGGCGGTGATGACGCGCAGCGCCTCCATCCCGGGCAGACGCTGCCACAGCTCGTTGGCGGCTGCAGTGAACACGCCCAGGGGGAAGACGGCGCCCTGTGGAAGGAAGGCATGGGTCCAGAGGGCAGACGAGGCAGGGTGGCGGGGAGGGGCGGGGTGGGTGGAGCAGCGTGGGGAAGAGCAAGGAGCTCAGGAATGGCAGGCGGGGCGCATGGCTGGCGGGTGGGGATGGCCGTCTGGGACGGGGCAGGTGACCAGCTGTACTGCAGGCAGCACCCCAGCTGTACTGCAGGGTCCCTCACCCAGCCAGCCAGCCAGCCAGCCAGCCAGCCGACTTCTCAGCAGCAGCGTGGGATGGCGGCAACAGCCTACTGCGCCACTCACCCACCACCCGATGTTGAAGGGCAGGTTGCTCTTGCGCACCACGACGCCCACGCTGCACAGTGCCACCTGGCGGGGAGGCGGGGCGGGGCGTGTGCATCAAGGTGCGGCAGAACGGCAGGGCGAAGCCGCGCAGGTCAGCAGGGGCTGGGCGTCACGTGTCGGCCAAGCGGGTGCCACGCCACCCGCCCATCTGCTCAAGTGGCTCAAGGCAATCTGCTCTCTGCAACAGCCCCGCAGGGTTACAGTCGCAAGACATGCGCCCGTAGGCAGGCTCACGCACCACCCACCGTCACGCCCCACACCCCAGGCAGGCAGACGTGCCGTCCCTAGCCCTGGCACTGGTGGGGCGGGTGCCCACTCACCACCAGCCACCAGACGGCGTTGCCCCACAGCACCAACGCCACCAGTGTGCCCCCCGCGTTTGCCACCGATCCCAGGCTGGACGCGAGGAGCAGGCGCAGGGTGGCGGGGTCCGAGGGGTCGGCGCCGGCGATGAGCTCCGCCCGCTGCTGGGGGGTGGGGGGCGGGAATATTCGCTCCATGGCGGCCCCCAGGTTGAGCAGCGCCACCGCCGCCATGCCTGCGGGGCGGGGGCCCGTGCCAGGTGGGCGGGTCAGAGAGGGCCAGGGAGGCTCTTGTTTGGGAAGGCATACCGTGGGGTGGGGTGGGTGCAGAGGGCTTGGGCGTGTGAGCAGCGCAGCAGTGTTCAAAGCCCGGCAGGCACTCAGGCGGCCCATGGTGCAACAGCGGCTGGGGCACCGTAGCATGCGCAGCAGCAGCCTCCCTGCCTCCCGCAGTCCCCGCCAGCTTCTCCCTGCCTCCCCCCAGCCATGCCAAACGGTGAGTTGCCACCTACCCAGCCACCCACCCATACATCCCAGCCAGGCTGTCACACATCCCACCCACCCACCCAGCCAGCCAGACAAACAAACAGACGGCCAGCCGCCCGCCCACCCACCCATGGGTCCCACGGGCAGGAAGGAGGAGACCACAAGCTCCTTGGGGGGCAGACTGTGGACCAGGAGGCGCTGCAGGGGGGGTGGAAGGGCAGATTGGCAGTGGGGGAGGAGTGGCGTGCAGGCTGAGACGAGTGGTCCGGAACAGGCAGTGCTCCAGTACAGGCGAGGTGCTGTGCGCTCGCCATGTCGCTGCCACGCACATGCTCGCCCGCCCTCACCGCCCCGGATCAGTACAGCAGACACGTCTGGCGCGACATGCAACGTCCCAGTTGAGCGTGTTCTGTCTGTCTGTCTGTCTGTCTGTCTGTGTGTGCTCGTGCTGCTTTCTTCCCATCCACCCCACCCCCCCAAAACTCCTGTAACAGGCCAGTGTGTGTGTGTGTCGGCACTTGTGTGCCTGTGCGTGTGTGCGCGCCTCACCCGATAGTACATGGTGGTCACTTGGTAGCACAGCAGCACGCCGATGCCCCAGAGGATATAGGACATGTAGGCGATGCCCAGGGCGGCGCCTGGGCATGGGTGGGGTGGTGGAGGGGTGGGGGTGTGGGATGGGGTCAGGACAGGATGGTCACAATGAGCGGCATCTGGGCATGGGTGGAGGCGATGGGGTCAGAACAGGTGAGTGGTCACAACGAGCGAAGTAAAACGGAATGTTGGGGAGGGAGGAGTTGGCTCGGTGACCAGTTGGCTCAGGGAGGCGGGCAGTGCCCCAGGCGGCCTGTGGAATTTCGGGGAAAAAGGGGCAGGAGGGCGGGCAGAGCAGGGTGCATGCGACAATTGCAGGGGGAGGCGGAGGCGGGCACAGCGAGGCATCTTGATTACAACCACCGCTTGCCGCTGCAGCAGGTCGACCGCCGTGCTACTCCCGTAGTCCAGCCCAGCCCAGCACCAGCCCAGCACCAGCGGCCCTCCCATCCACCCTCCCGCTCCCCACAGCCGCCGGCGGCGCCGTCTCACCGGTGTCCGCGTGTCGCGCCACAATGCCGCCCGACCCGGCCGCCACCACGCAGGGCAGCAGCGGCAGCAGCAGCAGCGCGGTCATCGAGTCCATTTGGTAGGCGTGGTGCGTGAGCATGTAGAAGGGGAGCAGCAGGGTGCAGGCGAGCGCGAGGCCGCACTGCACCCACCACAGCGCGACCGCAGCGTGCATCACGGCGCTGCGGTCCCACCAGTGCGCCAGGAAGCTGCGGGGAAGGTGGCAGCGTGACGGAGGGGCCTGGTGGGAAGGGATCTCACAGGGGCCCAGCCAAGCAAGCGCAGGCGCAGGCCAAACGCCGCCTGCCCGCCCCAGCCCTCCTCCGCAAGCTCCCCAGCCCCGCCGCCAGCGCCAAACCCCACATCGCCCTTGCGCACAACCACCACCACCACCACCACAACCCCCCAATTGCAGCACTGGCGCCCAGCAGCCCGCCCTCACAGCGGCATGCCGTTGCCGATGACCGCCAGGGAGGGCGGGATGGCGCCCAGGAACAGCGCTTGGAAGGGGTGGGTGAACAGCTGCATGGCGTCGCGCGGGAAGAAGAGGAAGCTGCAGGGAAGCCGGCGAGGCAGGGAGGGCGCAAGAGACACGGGCGGAGGAATGAGGGAGCCTGAGGGGGCGAGGCGCTGCGCCAGGCTGTGGGTGGTGCTGGCGAGGCCCGCCCGCCGGCCACCTGTGCCTCCGCACCTTTGCTGCCTGCAGTCGGCCGCCTGCAGGCGCAGCTAACCCGCTTGCCCCCTACACTGATGGCTGATGAGCATGCTCTGGAGGGGTGGCACCTGCGGCCTCCCCCAGCCAGCTGGTCAATTGCGTTGCAACCACACACCCTGCAGCGGCTGGCGGCCCACCGGCTGATCAGCATGGCTGAGAAGGTGCAGAAGAGGGCGAGGGTGAGCCACCAGAAGGCCCAGCCCACCTCCAGCTTGGCGGGGGCGGCGTAGGGGAAGGTGCCTGCAGGGCGGGAGGGCACAGGCGGAGGTGCGGTCAGATGCGTGCAGGATCATGTGGCCCACCTGCGGCAGCGATGCCTGTGTTGCGCCAGCGGGCGAAGAGGGCCTGGCACCAGGGAAGGCGGGGGGCTGGTGGCAGCTGCGAGTGGGTGTCGCAGGGCAGGAGGTGCCAGCAAGTGGGCAGGAGGTGCCAGCATGAGCTGCGCAGGCGGCGGCGTGGCCAGGAGGCACCGTTCACAGAAGCAGCAGGCAAGCAGCAGCCATAAGAGAACCGGGGGAACAGGAGCACAACTGCATCTCGCCTGGGGCGCCACACTAGATCCAGCAGGCATGGCGAGTGCTGCCTGCGCCCCCTCCCGCCCCGCCCTCTGACCTGCCCCGCTCACCGATCAGCTGCCCCACGATGCCGGTGCTCATCACAACGGTGAACCAGCTGGGGGTGAACTGGCGGACCGCCTGCAGCGGCAGAAGATGATGGGAGAGGGGTGCTGGGGAGTGGTTGACCATGTAGGATGCAAGACTCTGATGTGCAGCCGTGAAACGGGCGAAGGACGGTACAGGCGCCGCGGCGGCAGGCAGCGGCGGCGGAGGGCAGGCAGGCGGCAGGACCCTTCTTGGCTACAGGTTCCCGAGCGACTCGCTGCCGGGATCTGTCTGATGCATGTGCCGACCTCTTTGGGCGAGCTGAGGGATGAGAGCGGGCGGGGCAGCAGCGGGAGCGCCCGGCGAGACGGCAAGGCGCCCTTCTCGCCGCCTGGCGGCGCCATCGCGTTGGAATCACTTGGACACACGTTGCGCTGCAAATCAACGCCTGCAGACGCGACCCCCGGTAGAGTGCGCCACATTGCCTCTCTGGCAGCGTCTGCCGCTACTGGGCGCAGGGGCGTTGGTACAGAGGGTGATACATTGTTCCCTGCAGAGGGACAACTGAGGATGTCGAGGTTTGAGGCATCCTGCGGCTTAACAAGCAGCAGTGGGTGGGCCCCGGGGCGTGCTGCCGCCACACCTTCCACCGGAGACCAGCGCTGCATGGGAGGGGTGCGTGCACGACCTCCATGCGCGCTGTGTGCATGCCCATGAGTTTGAGATTCCCTGCTGGAGAGCCTCGCCGGCTGGCTGCATGGCGCAATTCCATGGTACCGTGGCATGTGTGTGTCCGGGCAGCCGCGCTCTGCAGGCGGAAGCTGGCTGCCAGCTGGGCACCCGCGGCAGGTATTGCCGGCGCCCCGCCCTGCTGCCAGCCTCCAGAGCAGCGCCCGTCGCCCGCTCTTCACAACAAGGGCCTTGCCACCTGGGCCCTTCCCATGCTGAAAATGGGCCAAGCCTGCCTGCGTGGCCACCTGGTTCACCTGAACCGGCACATGTGTGCACCGACACCGCCACGCTGCACCGCTTTCCCTCCAATGTGCACTGAACGTGCCCACCCGTGCGCCAGTAAACGTGACAGAAAATCTTGCAAATCTATCGTCGGGAGAGAAATGGCGCCGTCTGTGCCGCCGGAGCTGCAAGGGACTCACAGTGCAAGGGAGGACCAGCAGTGGTACTGGGGGCATCACAGGGCCAGAGAGGGGTGGCTGGCGCCAGGCACGTGAGGCCTCTGCCGAAAGCCGTGCCTCTGCCGGCTTCCTGGCCGCCATGCGTTGATGGATGCCAACACGGATATACAGCTGACAGCACCATGTCCTTGGGGGTGCGACATCAATCTGAGCACTGGGCCTTGCGGGTGGCAGTTAAACACCGGCCCAGCTGCCGCTAGTGGTCGGGGACGCCCCCCCTCCCCCCCGCCCCCATCGGTCAACCCACTGCATCTGCGCCACCCCCACTCTCACAAGACTCGGTGGCCGTCGCTCTGGCGTCGTTGGCTCAGCATTGCCTCTCCTCTCTCCTTCCGTGCCTGCCATGGCAGGCCAGCTCAGCCGTGCCCCTCCGGCCACGCGCTTGTAACCACTCTCTTGTTGCACCCGTCAGGTGGATGTTTGTGCAGAAGGCGCAACTCCAGTGGCGCCCCTCCTGAGCACTCCGTCCCTTTTGTGCCAGCAGCTTACAACCCTGAGTGCCCGAAAGACTGGGCCGCCTTCCTCCCCCGTATTGATGGCACAAAATTCCCATTAGCATTAGCGCTCCGCACTCCCTGGCCATGTGGCCCACCCAGAGCACCCGCCACGGAAGCTGGCGTGCGGCCGTCCACGTCCTGGTTCTGGCAGGTGCGAATGTAGCTGCTTCGAATTGCGATGGCGCCTCAGCCAGCCGGAAGGTCGTACGCTGGAACGGAGGCAGGAGGTGTCGCGAACTCTCTATGACGGAGCAGTGACGGAGGCTACACTTGAGGTCGGGCCGGCGGGGCTCATAGGGGCAGTGAAGGGGATTAAGCCGTGCTTCACCGCCCTGACTGGTGTATGCACCGCCTGCCCGCCCCCTGCGGCCCGCCGCGCAGCCGCCAGCCTGCCTCATGTAGCCGCAGCGCAGGACAACTACAAGCCCGGCATGCTCTTCCTGAAGTTCAAAGAGGCGCCCTCCGCCCAGGCCGCCGCTGCCGGCATGCTGTCCAAGCCGTTGAAGGGCACGCGGCTGCGGCGCCTGGTGGGGCGGCACCACACCACGCAGGTGGTGCGCCCCTCTGCCGCCGCCGCCGCCGCCAAGCCGGGCGACCCCACAGCGCTGCCCCACCTGGTGCAGACCGCCAACGGCTCCGTCACAACCAGCGTGCCCTCAGACGCCCTCATGCTAGTGGACATCACCGATGGGCTGAGCCCGCCTGAGAAGGCCGCCCAGCTCAGCAGGATGGCGGGTGAGGCGGGGAGGGGAGGCGGGGAGGGGAGTGGCCACCCCAGCAGAGAGGGGTGGCATAGGCTGCTGCAGGCCGCCTGGCCTGGGCGACGGCGGCTGCTTGGCAGGGGGATGGGGTCACCACTTGAAGTGTGGGTCGCCAGGGTGGCAGGTGACCTGCCTGCCGTGACCCTGGGGCCGAGGGGCGGGGCGTGAGGAGCCCAGCGGCTGCCATGCACTGCCGATCTACCCCTGACCCGCGGTTGGGAACCAGTGTGGTGCCGTCACCATCACCCGCCACTCCCCTCCCCCTCCCCTCCCTCCCACCCGCGCTGCCTCTGCCCCCCGCCCTGGGCGCGCATGCTTCCGACTCTGCCTGCCTGCCTCTTGACCCTCCCCTTCGCCCTGCCAAGCTTGAGCAGTGAACCGGAGCCTGTGGACACTCTGCTCCCGACAAACATGCCACCCTCTACCAGTGCAGTGGCGGAGCATGCCTCCCGCACCACGAGCAGACGCCGGCAGCTGATGCAAAGTGGCACACCACCCCCTGTCCTGCCCCTTTCTACCGGTGCAGAGCCGTATCACGCAGAGTTGGCACCCTTCTGCACCCTGAGATGGTGAGCCTCCCGGCACACCTGCCGACATGACACACCTCCCCCCTGCCCCACCCCCACTGCCGTGCGCTTGCAGAGGTGGAGTACGCTGAGCCGGTGTACAGGCGCACCCTCAAGGCCACCCCCAACGACGCCTTCTACGCCGCCACCGCCGCCTACTCCGGCATGTGGTTCCTGGACAAGATTTCGGCGCCCGCGGCGTGGGACGTCACCAAGGGCAGCTCGGCAGTCAAGGTGGGGCTCACTTGGTGAGGTGGGCCGGACATGCGCGCGGTGCAGGCAATGTGTCGCTGGGGGACAGGCCTGCCCTGTGGCGGCTGCAGGGCCGGTCCAAGCCCTCGCTGCACGACATGAAGCGCAGCGCTGGGGCTGCTGCTGCTGCAGCTGCCAGGGCGCACCCAGCAGTGCGTCCCTACTCTGCAGAGCTTGCGGTGGCGCCAATGCACCGGCCCCTGCCCATGCGCAGGTGTGCGTCATTGACACTGGGGTGAGGCGCACGCACCAGGACCTGGCCGCCAACATTGCGGGCGGGTGGAACCGCGGGGAGGACGCCAACGGGGTGCTGCCCACCCCCGGCACCGCCGCCTACTCCAACTTCAACGACGGTGGGCAGAGGCGGGGCGGGGCGTCTGCTGCAGCAGAGGAGAGGGGTGGCGATGGCCTGGTGGTCCAGGTGCCTGCTGCCCACATGTGCGCTGATGGGGCGATGGTGCCTGCCTGCCCCGGTGCCTGCCTGCCTTGCCGCCTGCCTTTTGCCACTGCTCCCTTTCATGCGCCTTTTCAGTCTCACCACACCATGCACCATGCACCATGCAGACGATGGCCACGGCTCTCACTGCACTGGCTCCGTGGGCGCGGTCGGCAACAACGGGTGCGCGCCGGGGAGTGGCCCTCTGGCGTGGGGTAACATACACAACATGCAGCGCGGGCTGGGTTCATGCACGGTTCTTGCAGCTGGGCGGGCGTCTGCTCTGCTCAGCACTCTCAAGAGCACGTGCTCTCTGACCCGGCTTGCCCCCCATTCATTGCTGTAACTTCCCTGGCGCAGGGTGGGCATTACGGGTGTGGCGTGGACGGTGGCGCTGTACCACTGCAAGGTGGGGTCGGTGCCCAAGGATGGAGAGGTGTCGCTGTCCACAGACGGAATCATCGACTGCTACGCCCTCTGCCGCACGGTGAGTGCTGGGTGGCATGGGCGCGCGTGTGCCTGTACGTGTGGATGGGCTGGCACAGAGTGAGGGTGCACGTGCTGAGGTCCCCCTGCTGCCTGCCCCACCCACACGCTGGCACCGCCTACCAGTGCCGCCCCTTCCTCCACTCCCTTCCCGAACCACTCTGCCCCTTTCTCCGGCCTGCCCCCTCCCTTCTGCCCTGGTCCCCCCCCATCCCAGGCGGGCGCCCAGGTGGCCGGCACACCCTAGGCCTGCTGCTGACCCCCGCCCTCCCCTGCCCTGCCCGCAGGCAAGCTTCCTCCCTCCTGCCAACCCTTACCCTCCCCCTGTGCTGCCCTCCCCACCCCACCCCACCCGCAGGCCGGCGCCAAGGTTGTGTCTGCAAGCTACGGCGGCGGCGACGCGCTGCAGGCGGAGCTCAACGGCATCAACGCGTTGGGCCAGGCGGGCGCGCTGTTTGTGACTGCCGCAGGCAACGAGGCGACGGACAACGACCGCACCCCCTCCTACCCAGCCAACTATGTGACCGCCACAAACAACGTCCTCTCCGGTGGGTGGGTGGGCCGGTGGGTGGGTGGATGGAGTAATGTGCAGTGGGTGGGCAGGTGGGTGGAGCAGCCTGCGGTGGGTGTGCAAGGCATTATGCGGTGGGTGGGTGCGTGTATGGGTGGGTGGACCAGATTGCAATGTGTGGGTGGGTGAGTGGCCTGGAGCAAACTGGGCGGGTGGGTGCGGCTTCACAGTGTAGGGGAGCAGAGCAGGTGGGTACAGGTGGTGGGGTGGACTGAAGCCTGAGCTGACCCCCCCCGCCTGCAGTGGCCGCCAGCCTCCCCTCTGATGAGCTCGTCTCCTTCAGCAACTACGGGCGCACCACCGTACACATCGGTGAGTGAGCGGGTGGGGCCTGCTGAATCTCACCTGCTTGAACCACCCCTGCTTGAACACAGGGGAGTGCCCCTATTGCAGCCCTCAGCCTGCCCCTGCCGCAGCCCTCAACCTGCCCCTGCCGCAGCCAGTCACTCAGCCAACCGTGCTGCACCGCCTATGTCCAGAGCTGCCGTTGACTGCCCTGCTTCGCTGGGCTGCGCCAAGCCAGGGCCACAGCGCCCTCCGCCGCCTGCTGCCAGCTGCATGCAAGGGTTGTGCATCTGCCTTGGTTGGCCGGCTTGCCCGCCTCCCTGGCACACCACACCGCACTCCACCGCGCCGTCGCCATGTGTGCAGCCACCCCGGGCGTCAACATCCGGAGCACTGTGCCCACCAGCGACTCCGCCTACGACTGGTACAGGTGGGTGGGAGGGGTGGGTGGGTGGGTGGAGAGGCAGGTGCAGCATCGTGACACTATTTATATGGTGACGCGGCCACTGCATGCCGCCAGGCCCGCCTACCTTCCTGCCTGCCTGCCTGCCTGCCTGCCTGCTTGGGATGTATACTGCATTGCACCCATCATAAATGCGAACAGCTGCATGGAAAGCTCGGCTACAAGCTCAGATTTAAATTTGCAT
Organism: Micractinium sp. NFX-FRZ; assembly: GCA_029339195.1. Taxonomy (NCBI): domain Eukaryota; kingdom Viridiplantae; phylum Chlorophyta; class Trebouxiophyceae; order Chlorellales; family Chlorellaceae; genus Micractinium; species Micractinium sp. NFX-FRZ. Next base: position 146,741 of record JAPTJF010000091.1, on the reverse strand, counting down.
GCTCTCAACTCTCCCTACCCCCACCCCTTGCCCCCCTCCCATTGCCCCCTCCCCCGCAGCGGCACAAGCATGGCCACCCCCCTAACCGCTGGCGCCGCCTCGCTCCTTTACGCCATCAAGCCCAGTGCCACGATGGCGGAGGTCAGGTGAGCTCTGGCAGCTTGTTTGGTCTCACAGTCCGTTTTCTTTTTCGCAACGAAACCTGCGACACAGGCAGCACGGCTGTTGTAAGGCGTGCCTGCTGCTTGTGCGCCGTCGGTTTGGGTTGGGCGGATGCATCCCGCATGTGCAGCCAGCTGCCGGTGCCTGCCAGGGACCCTCCGGCGTGACTTGGGGGGGGGGTAGGGGCAGCCAGTCCACCCAAGTGCCCATAAAAAAGGTGCTGCAGCATCCTCAGGCTAGCACTGCACTCCCACATCACCCGCCACATGATCCTTTGCTTCCGTCGCTGCCCTGCCCTGCAGGAACGCCCTGCTGAGCTCAGTGGACCCTATTGCCGCCCTGAGCGGCAAGGTCACCAGCAACGGGCGGCTCAACGTGCAGCGCGCGCTGGCCGCCATCCAGGGCCAGCCCCTGCCCCCCTCCCCCTCCCCCACCTGTGAGGCTGGGCAGGGCGGCATGAGGGCGGGCAGGCTGTGAAGGGCTGTTTGCAGGGAGAGGTGGCTAGCGTGGGCGCTGCATGCCTGGCTTGCTTGCCACCGGCAAGTCTGTGGTGGCAGCCACGGGCAGAGGACTGCTGAGCACAGAGCGACAAAAGGGCAGGCTGTGAAGGGGTGCCTGCCACGGGTGCTGCATCCCCCTGCCTCAGCCGGTCGGGTTGAAGGCAGTGCCAGCCAGGCGGCTGAGCTGCACCCTGCCTCACCCTGCCTCACCCTGCCTGCAGACTCCTTCACCACGGAGACTAACAAGCGGTACACCTTCCAAGCCAACGGTTACGAAAAGAAGCAAACGACCACCGCTGCCTCCCCCGCCGCCTGCATGACTCTGTGAGGCCCGCCTTGCTGTGCCGTGGTTGAGCCGTGGCTTGCCGTGAGCTTGAATTGACCTCACTTGACTGCACATGAATTCGCTTGACTTCACAGGACTTGGCTTACAAAGCAGGCTTGGGAGGTGCAAGGCGGGATGCCTGCGGGTGCAAGGCGGGGGCAGTCCGCGCATTGATGCATTGCAGCCCTGCATTCGAAGTGCGGGCCTTTGCATGGAACTGCCTGCCCGCCTGCCTGCCTGCCCGCCTGCTGACCATCCTCCTGCCCGCCCCTGCTTGTCAACCCACTGCCTCGTCTCCCCTGCCCCGCCTGCGCCCTTGCAGCTGTCAGAGCACCAGCTGGTGCTGGTTTGCCGTCCACACTGGCACGTGAGCACGCTCTGCCTGCTGGGCAGCCAGCACAGCAGGGGTTTCTCGCTGGGCATAGAGCTGCTTGTGCCTGGGGCGTGGCCTAATGCATGGTGCCCCCCAGCAAGCCCTTGAGTGTGGCTTCATGTGCCTGCTGAGATCAGGCCATCCACTGCCACGTGCCAACAAATAACCGGCTGGCCTCCTCCCTTGCTTTAATGCCTGCCACAGGGGCTCCGGGAGCTGCCTGATGTCGGATGCCGCCGGCCTCGTGACAACCTCGGCAGTACTTAGCGGCACCACTTCTGGGTACAAGCTCCCATCTTCCGGCACCACTGCATCCAGCCCGCCACCACCATCTGTAGTGCTTCCTCCCCCTCCCCGCCCGCCGCCGCCCCGTCCGCCGCCCATGCGCCCCCCTCCAAGCCCGCCCCCACGCCCCCCGCCTCCCCGCCCGCCTCCGCCGAGGCCGCCACCCACCCGCCCCCCGCCACCCCTCCCCAGGCCCCCTTCCCCACCGCCCCCAACGCCCAAGTGTGCCTTACGCTGCCCCTGCCCCCCGGCTCTGGCTTGCTGAGGAGGGGCCGGTTGGCTGCTGTGATCCCAGATTGGCACTGCTAAACAAGGCGCCCTTGCGTTGTGTGGCATTCCAACCCCGCCGTCTGCCAACCACCGCTCCCCGCCTCCCACACGGCTGCTGCAGGCCCCCTCCGCCTCTGCCCCCCGGCGTGCTCGCCTCCCCAAGGCCCCCCTCGCCATCGCCATCGCCGCCCGTCCGGCCGCCTCCGCCCCGCAGGTCACCGCCCACCCCCAAACCGCCGCCGCCCAGCCCCCGGCCGGCCCCACCCGTCCGCCCACCCCCGCCGGTGGCCTCTCCACCCAGCCCCAAACCGCCGCCTCCCAGCCCTAGGCCCCTTCCCCCGCTGGCCAGGCCCCCCCCGCCAACCCGGCCGCCACCTAGCCCGCCACCCTCCCGTCCTCCCCCGCCCCCGCCACCCGCCAGGCCGCCCCCTCCCTCCCCGCCGCCCGCGGCCGGCACCCACGCCAACCCCATCATCGTCCCATCCCTGCCCTACCTCAGCAGCGTCATCACGGTGAGAGAAGCGGGATGTGTGCATCATGTGCAGGTGCTGAGGAAGGCGGGGCAGGGATGGGCAGGACGGGCAGCATGCCTCTTGCAGGCATCATAGCTCAACCCTTCTCCCGCCTTCTCATCACTCTCCCCTCTGCCCTCCCCCAACACACCCGCCGCGGCAGCCGGCCTCGTACCAAGCCATCAACTCGCCCTTCGAATGCTCCCTCCTGCGCAAGCGTGCCGTCGTGTTCAGGTGGGCACAGCGCGGCTCTTGCTGCCACACACCGCCAGCCGCTGCGGCCGTCGTCGCCCATGCTCAGGCAATCAATCGATCATTCCGGACTGTTCTGTTCAATCTGATGCTGCTGCTGCTGGCACTACTGTTACGAGCGGGCTGGTTGACCCTCCTGCTGCGCCTGCTGGGCACACAGCGACTGTCTGGCCTCATTCCACCTGCCCCTGCCCCGTCCGAGCAGCACCCTCGCTTGCTCTGCCCATTGCCCCCTCTGCCATGCCTGGGAGCTGACAAGGCACCGCTGGCGTGATGTCCCTGCTTGCTTCCGCACCCCACTGACACGGGTGCACCTGGGTTGCACATGGCGGGGGCACCCTCTGTTTACACAACCCCTTGATACACAACTCGTAGATCCACACCACTCCGGCCCACCCCCCTTTGGTGCAGGCTCATACCAAGGCATCACGAGTATCACACAACACGCGCCTTCCCCCCCGCCCCCCACCCGTGCCGCTGCAGGCTCTTTGTCAACGCAACCATGGTGGGCAAGTCGCTGCGCGCCACTTCCTGCGGCTACACCCAGCTGCTGTCTGACGGCTCGCCTGGCGACCCAGTGGTGTCCATCACCTCGGCAAACACACTCAACCTCGCCGTCGGGTGCGCCCACACTGCCCCGCACTGCGCATACGCGTTGTGTAGTACGCGCCGCCACGGTTGCTGCCAGCTGGCGGGCGCGCTGCCTGCCCTTCTCTTTGATGTGCACCTTTGGTAGATGGCATACTTGGGAGGCTTTGTGTCGGCCAGTGATTTGGCAAACAAACACGGGGTCGTGTCTCGCCCTGATGCACCCACACTGCCAGCTGGCAGCCTCTCCATGCACACCGTGCCCGCCTGCCCTGCTTTCCTGCCGCCCACGCCGCCCTCACCTGCGCCACTGCGTCTTTCGCCTCCCCCCTCCTGCCCCATCCTTTCAACAACCCTCCCCTCCCCCCCTATCATGCACCAGGACGTCTTACTACTGCGAGGCGAGCGACGACGACAGCACGTGCACCGGGAGGGACAAGTACGCGTTTGACGCCCGCACCGAACCGGTGGAGGCCGGCTACTGGTGAGGCGGGTGCCGTGCATGGTAGCTGACTGGTGCCTTTGGCTTGATTTCCTGCTTGCCTTCTCAACACCACGCCCTCGGGCAGTAATCTTCTTCTTCTTATCCTTCTTCTTTGTGTGCCGTGTATGTGGGTTGATTTTGATGTTATTATTGTGGGCTTGTGGGTGCGGCGGGTGTCGTGTCGGCTGGCCAAGGGCCTGTGCAGAGCAGTAGAGTAGTGCTGTGAGCCCAGCTGCAGCCCTGCTTGGGTTTGGCTGGCTGCAGCACCCAGGTGCCCGTTGCCGGCCAACTGCTGGCGAGGCAGACCTGGAAGGGCAACCTTGGCATGCGGTGTGCCGAATGGCGCTGTCGGTGGCCATGGATGACTGCCTGTCAGGGGGGGGGGGGGGGGCGCTGCCTTGCACACTGCAGCGTGCACCTGCCGGTGGCGAGTGCTGTCCCTGTCATCCTCCCTCTCCTGCCTCACGAGTCCCTGCTGGCTCCGTGGGCTTCCCTGAATGTTCATGGTGGTGTCAATGTCCACGTCTCCACATGTGCAACTCACGCATGCCGTGCAACCCTTGCCTCCCCCTGCCCCTCAGGTACTGGGTGCATGTCGGCGCGCTCGACCGCTTCGAGCGCCCCACGCTGCAGCTGAGCCTCACTCTGGTCTGAGGCGCCCGCCCTCCCGCCGACGCACACTGCTGCTGCAAATGCTGCGGCTGGCGCCGGGCGCCAGCTTAGGCTGCTGCTGAAGGCACAGTCTCCGGGACGTGCGCAGGTAGCCATGGCGGCAGGCCACTTGTCGCCATACTGCTGCTTGCCGGCAGCGTGTGCATGCCGCCTTGCGCCCTCCCATCAGGCGTGCCAACCTGCCCAAAGAGACCCTTCTCTGCCCCTCAACGCTCTGCCCATCATCTTCCTAAAGACTCTACCCTGCCTACCCATTGCCTGCTTGCGGAGCCATGTGCTTGGCACTTGCCAGCTCAGCCACATGCCTCCACCTATTGAACCAACTGCCCCCAGTTAAGACCCTCCAGCTGTGGCGGATATGCCTCCTTCCTCCCTGATTCTCCCTTTCTACTGCCCTTTTCACACTCGAACACCTATTAGTTTATCGACTGCACGCCCCATTCAAGCCCAGAACTCCTTCCAATGCACTCTCTTAACCCACCCATCTGCCGAAACCTTTCTCTTCTTAACTTGTCTCCGCTAAAACCGCACCTGGGCTGGTGGAACGGCTGCCTGCTGTGAGTAACCGACCCTGTGCACCTGCGCCTACCACTGGCCCGGCTAGGTTTGGAGCAGGCCCAGCCTGGCGTACACAGCCTCTACTACTTTTGCATGGGCCAGTTACAGGGGGGCCCAGTTCAAAGCGTGCGGCAGACGGCTGTTGCCTATAAGGCACCCCTTGCCCCTGCCTGCATCAGCATCCGCTGGTCGCTCGCAGGTGTGCGGGACGCAGCCCGGCCCCTCATTTGAAGCCGCCGTACAGCTGCTGCCGGCGCTTGAACTCGTACACGTCGTGGATCAACTCCACCTCTGGCCCAGCAGCTGGCTTGGCTGCCGCCACCTCCCCTGCCTCCGCACCGTCTGCTGCCGCCGCCGCTTCCACTCCCTCTGCAGCAGCAGCCGGCTCTGCTGCGGTCGGCGCCTCCGCTGCCGCAGCGTCGCCGGTGCCCTCCGCCGCGGGCGCCGCCTCGCCCCCTGCCGCCGCCGCTGAGGCGGCGCCCTTGTCTGCCGCTGCCCCCTCTATGTGCACGCTCAGCTTGCGCCGGCTGGCTGCCTCCAGCACATGCTCCTGAAGGGTGCGGGGAGGTGGCAGGCAGGGGCAAGGGGTGGGGGGCTGGGTGAGGCAGGGACTGAGGCAGCAGCAGTGGAGAAGCTGGCATGGACGGGCCTGCACTGCAGAGCGTGCTCCTGACGAGGTGCGGGGGGTGCGTCGCTTGAGTGGGTGGCAGCGTGGTGAGGTAGAAAGGAGGCAATGCGGTGGTTGTTGGAGGCAGGGAGCGGTTGGCCCAGTGTGGGTTGCCGAGCATACGGAGCGCGGGCAGGCAGGCAGGCAGCAACAGTGGCAGCCCCGGCCGCAGCGGCCCGGCCGGGCGGCATCCACACCCTGGCACCTGCCGCAGTTCTGTGCCCGTGTGCTGCAACCCGATTGCCTGCAATGTGGGGAGCCTGTGGGCCCCCATCAGGGTGGCACACCTACCCGGTAGAAGGCGGCCACCTCCTGCTGGCTCAGCGTGCGCAGCACCGCCACCTCAGCCTCGGGCCGGTCAAACCTGGCGGGAGAGAGAGGGGTCCCGAAGGAGGGCAGGGGGGCACAGGGGGGGTCAGACAGGGCAAACTGCGATGCAAGAGACGGCGCCGACGAGGGGGCGGGCAGCAGTGCGCGGGCGGCATGGCAGCGGCACAGCAGGCATGGATGCCGCTGTATCGGCCACCACCCAGCCTGTCCAGGGGGCACTTGTGGCAGGCCGCCAGGGCAGGGCACAGGGCGGCACGGCAGTGCGGACGCCCAGCCCTGGCCACCGCTCCCTAACACTGATCGCACCCACCTGAGCAGCCCCGGCTCGATTTCGGCCCACTCCCGCCCCGCCGCCTCGCGCAGCCTCTTGGGCTTCTCCAGCTTGGCCTTTGCCAGCTCAGCAATGTGCCCGCTGAACTCCTCGGCAGGCATGCCCTCCAAACGCTCCGCCAGCTGCATCATTGACGAATCAATCAAAGATTCGAAGGAGAAGGAGGGAGGGAGTGGGTGAGAGTTGGTGGGGGTGGGAAGGGTGACGTGGCCAGCTTCGTCTGAGTGCCTGCCCGGTGGACTGCTCGGCGGGCGGGGCCCGTGGGCGATCCATCAGACACGTAATGCTCCGGCACAACGACACTCTCACGCCCGCTCAGGAGAGGCAGGAGCGCTGGCCTCAACACGCACTGCTTGTGCAGAAGTCACCCCTCCCAATGGAATGCCTGGTCAGTCACCTGGGGCAGGAATGCCTCGATGCGAGACTCCAGGTAGGCAGCACTGTGGGCGTTGGACTGCGGGGCAGGGCGGGGTGGGGCAAGGCAACGAGGGTTGGCTTGGGTTGGGGGCAGGAAGCAGTGGAGAGGGTCGTACAGGAGTGCCTCGGGAGCGGTGAGCGGTGGACGAGGACTGCCTCGGGAGCGGCAGCGGCAGAAGAGTTGGGACATGGGGAGGCGCCGGGCGGCCAAGCAAGGCGAGGGGGGCCACTTGGCCCGGCAGGCAGTTGGATCAGCTGCTGCCGAGCAGCTCAGCCCGAAACACATGCCACACCTGCAAGCCAGCCCAGCAGCCACCCTGCCCCCCCCCCCCCCCCCCCCCCCCCCCCCCCTTGCCTGCACGATGAAGAGTATGCTGCGCACGGTGAGGATCCAGTAGGCGGTGCAGAAGGTGATGTAGCTGCAGGGGGGAGTCAGGAGGAGGGTTGGGGTGAGGCAGGCAGATTACGAATGTAGGTACGCCAGCCGGATAGCTTTTGCTGGCGTGATGCAGCACGAGAGGGTGGTGGAACGCAGCATGAAGGAGGGGGTTCCGGCGGGGACAGGCGGAGGTGAGGATGGGTGGTAGTTGGGGCGGCAGAGGTCAGCAGTGCCCCCCCGCCTCCCCTGTCGTGCCCCCTCCTCTCCCCCGGGTGGCCTCACCCCAGCTGCTCCACCGTCCTCAGCTGGTGGAAGGCGTCCCGCTTGCCGATCTGCGTCACCACCTCTGCCAGCACGTTGAGGCGCAGGTCGTCGGGGCCCACCTGCACTTGTGAAAGCCATGAGTGCATGCAGTATACTGGTGTATGTATGCATGCATGCACGCATGTATGTAAGTGTTGTCGGATTGAGCAACTCAAGCAGCGACTGTGTTGCCAGAGGTGGGAGTCGAGGGATGACGAGGGGGGGCTACAAAGCAGAGCAGAAGGCGAGGGCAGGGCGGGGCTTGCTGATGCATCGCAGGTGCTCCGCCAACACACCTGGAAGGCCGCCACCGCCGATGAGCTGTCGTTGGCAATGCGCAGAGCAGGCCAGCAGGCGCACCCTGCCCCACCACCCACCACGGTCACTGCCAGCACTGCCAGATCAGTTAACACCACATCGCCCGCGCCCGACACCACTTGCTGCTGCGCGACGCACTCAAACCTGCCCAAACAGAGGCACACCTGGAAGGCCGCCACCGCGGATGAGCTGCCGTTGGCGGGGTTGGGGCCCGGCTGGGTGTGCAGCGCGGGGCGGCCGCGCGGCAGCGCCACCACGCGCTGGTCGTTCAGCTGGGAGGGGAAGGGCGGGCGGGCGCCGCACCTGACGCGCATAATGGGGCCACAGTGGCAAGTCAAGGAGGGAGCTTGGTAGGCACCGGGGCAGGCGGGTCCTTCAGCAGCTGAGAGAGGGAGGGAGGGCGGGCGGTGCCCCAGACAAAAGGCGCCCCAGCTGCTGTACGCCAACCCCTGCGTCCCACCCCCAACTCTCGGCAAGCACCCCAGGCAGCACCCCAGGCAGCACCCCAACCCCTGTGTCCCAGCAGCACCTCCTGCCCCCACCTCTCGCGCAGCTGCTGCTCCAGCGAGGCGGCAAAGTCGAGGGCGGCCGGGGCGGGCATGTTGCCGGCAGCATACATCTCCACCTGGCAGCGGCTGTACAGGCGGGGGTAGAAGGCCTGCGGGGGGCAGCAGGGGCGAGGGTGTGGTGGAAGTGAGGGCAGAGGGGCGGGACGGGGCGGTCAAAGGGATGAGCAAGCCAGGGGGCAGGCAGGCAGGGCAGGCGGGGCTGGATAGGCGGGCAAGGACGCAGGTGCTACTAGCACACACGCAGCCGGGCCTTGAGAGGCCCCCAGAAGCTTGAACCCCAAAGCTCTCAGGAGCTCAGGCCCCAAAGCTCACCACCCCTTGGGCCTGGGTGCTGGCACCCCCCATCCCCCACCCACCTGCAGCTGCTCGGCATCAATGCCCGGCAGCACTGCCTCGTAATCCGACACATGCCTGCACGAGAGGGAACCAATGCCGGCACAGTGATGGTGGGGTGGTGAGGGAGGGCGCACACGGGAGTGTGACAGGCACACGCCAGCCTGCACAGCGGAAGAGGCAGGTGCAGCAGCAGGCGAGGGCAGGGTAAGAGCCAGGGGGCCGGGTGGAAGGTGCGGGCGGGAGCTTTCCGGCTGGGGATGCCGGCTCGGCAGCGCTGGCGGCCAGCTAGGCCGCCAGCCCTGTTCTGCAGCAGCAGCCGGGCAGCCAAGCGCAGCAGGGCCCCTTGCCAGCCGGGTCGGCTCACCAGCGCTTGGCCTCGCACAGCACCCCAAAGTTGTACAGCGCGTACTGGTAGGGCTGGTCGTACCTGCACAGCAGGGCAGGGCGCAGTCAAGACAACAGCAAATTGTGTCGCTGAAGTAGGTAGTGCACGGCTGCTTGTGTCTGCTCAGCAGGGCGCAGGCACAGCAGGGCACAGCAGGGCTGGCACGGAGGCGGCGCATATGGTCGGTGGAATGCTACAGGTGGGGGCAGAGCAAAGCAACCCATGTGCCAGCTGCACACGTCCCCAAGGCTGTGCATCCTACAGTGTGCACATTCAGATGCCCCCATCCCAACCAAGTGCAGGACACGGCAGGCAGCTCAGAGGGCAGAAAAGAGGGGCGTGGCTCACTTCATGTTGGCAAAGTCGCGCCGCTTCTTCTCCTTGACCACCGCAAACCGGTCGGGGTGGACTTCAAAGGACAGAGCGCGGTCCAGCACCGTCTGCGCTCAGGCAGGCAGTGCAGAGGCGGGAGGGGCACGGAGGGGCAGGGAGAGTGAGGTAGGGGTGCGTGGTGTGGGCGGTGAGGGGCAGGGGGGGCAGAGGGGGTGCTGAGGGGGGAGTGTGTGGTGTTGGTTGCAGAGGTGGCGGCGCCGAGCGCGGCATGGCACGCACGGGCCCCACAGGCCGTTGGCGCGCGCTCTAGCGCTCTCAGCCTGCAGCCGACACAACACGAAGGGCTGCCTGCCCAGTGCCTACATCCGATCAGCTCCAAACCGCCAGGCCCTGCCAGCACGCCCACGCTTGCGAGTGCACACACACACACACACACACACACACACACACACACACACACACACACACACACACACACACACACACACACACACAGCATCTGTTGCCGCCCCACCCCGACCCACCTGCGCCAGTGTGGTGAGCGTGTCGTTGTATCCGTACACGGAGATGAGGAGGCCCGCCACGGTGGCGCGCACCCCGTAGTGCAGGCCCGCCAGCTCAGCTGGGTAGGTGACCTGGCACAGGAGGGCGCAGTGGGGAGAGGCATGAGATGGGTGTGTGGGGACAAACTAGGGAGAGCATATTGGGGGCTGGTGGGGTGGAGCAAAGTGATATGTTGACGAAGGGATGGCGCAGGCCGGGGGCCTGGCGGGGGCCTCGGGGGCGGCGGCAGGGGCTCCTCCTTGCCCCGCCCCTGACAACCCCCGTCGCCGGCAGGGCATCCCTCCCACCCACCCGGCACCCACCTCGCTGAGATAGTCGTTGAGCAGCGCCGCATACAGCTGGGTGAGCACGGCAGACTCGGGGGATGCGTAGCTCTCTGGGATTGGCACAGGGGTGGGGTGGGGCAGTGGAGGCCGTACAGCGGGGTGGGATGTGGCGCCGGGAGGGAGCAGCCCTTGTGGGCTGCCGGGCTGGCAGGCGGGCCGGACGCGGGGGTGCTGCAGGAGGGCAGATGGGTTGCCCCGGCGCTCCCGCTGTCTCCAGCTGCCCCCCCACACCAGCGACTTCTAAAACCTCATCCTCCCCCGCCCGCCCGCCCCGCCCGCCCCACCCGCCAGCTGGAGGTGCAGGTAGAGCACGGCCTTTGGGATCTGGAAGGATGGGTCGGAGCGGTGCCACACGCGCACCATGGGGCTGTCCAGCAGCACAGCTGGGCGGGGCGTGCTCTCCTGCGGGCGGGGGGGCGGGCAGGCAGAAAGGCGGGGGCGCAGGTTGGGTTGGGTTGGAGTGGAGTGGAGGCCAGGTAGGCAGGCCGGCAGGGACAGGAGTGGGATGCCTCGAGGGGCGTTCCGCTGGGTAAAGTGTGGAGGGGTGGTCTGGTAGGAGATGCAAACACAGGGCCCAAAAGGCAAGGGTGGAGGGACAAGTGTTTAGAGGGGCACAAAACACATGGCCAAAGGCAGGGCAGCAGGACAGGCAGGAAGTGTCCGCTCACCTCCAGCAGGTCGAAGCGGGCGGGGATGAAGGGGTTCTTGTGCGGCAGGTGCAGCTCTGGTAGCGGGGCGCCCTCCAGCCACTCCTGTTGCAGTGCAGTCAGCAGGGTCGGGGCAGGGCAAGGGGGTGGTTGGTGCACGGGGCATGAGAGCGGGGTGGGACTGAGTGTGGGGTAAGGGACGCACTTGAGAGAGGGAGAAGGGTAGCAACGGCGACACGACAGCAGGCACGCGTGGGAAGCAGTCTCGCAGCACTCCGTCAAACACTATCAAACCTACTGCACCCACCCAACTAACTCGCGCCACAGCTTCATCAATGACCCCCCCCCCCCCCCCCCGCACCTGCATCCAGTCCTCTGGCAGCGGGCCTGCCCCAAACTTGGTGGCGTACCACCGCTCGCTCTCTCCACACTCCGCCTGCAGGGGCGCCACAGAAAAGGAGGCAGCAGGGCGGGACGGTGAGGAATGTGGTGGTGCAGAGAAGGAAACCGAACTGTGTGACGTGCACCACCGCTCATGCTCGCCGTACTCGGCCTGCAAGGGCTCCCCAGTAGCTGGCGACAGCTGTTGTGTGGGGAGGGACCAGAGAGCGGGACAATGCAGGGGGCGGAGCATGCAGCACTGCCTGCAAGCAAGGGGTGCAGGATGCATCCCGCACTCGTACTGCCCCACCCCTCCACATGCAGTACAACCGGCCACCCGCCCACCTCCAGGGTCTTGCTGGCCCACAGGACGCGCGCATTGCCGGGGGTGAGGTCCCCCACAACCTGGGGGGGTTGGGAGTGGGGTGGGAAAGGGCGGTGCGGTGAAGCCAGGCCGGCAACGCGCTTTGCTGACCAGTCAGACCACAGCACGCGTGCGTGGGTGGGGGTGAGGTCAGACGCAACCTGAGGAGGTGCGGCGGGATGGGGGCCGGGGACGCAGCGGAGCGGGGCTGGCGGGGGCGGTGGGGAGCAGATCCAGGGCAGTGCCTCGCTCTGCTCTTTGCTAGTCCACTCCCATGGTTGACACATTGTGCGCTGCCTGAGGGTGACGTACACTATGCTGTGCGCAAGCACCTGCCCCTTCTTATGCCCTCACCCCCAGCCACCCACACCCTCACACCTGCTGTATGAGTGCCTCATCGTATTCAATCGGAACCGAAAAGGAGCCCAGCAGCAGGTCGGGGTCGCTGTACACCTGCGGTACAACAAGTGGGCAGGCAGTACATGCTGTCAGTGTGGGGGCAGTACAGGCTGAGGAGGAGCCCAGCAGCCAATCTCGGCCGCTGTACACCTGCGCTACAAGGGCAGAGGGCAGGGAGGGCGGGCACCGGCGGTGCACGGCGGCTAAGCAAGGGTGCATCCGGCAGCAGTGCCATGACGCGGAACGCGGTAAACCCGGTGCAGCAGAGGAGGTGCAGCCCTACGTGACACATTGGAAGCAAGCCGCATAAGCAAGAGCCCCCGCAGGCATGACATGGCAGGCACATGCACATGGCAGGCAGGCGGCAGCCAGCCCCTCACCTGCATGGAGTGTGCCAGCGAGGATGCGTAGCTGTAGGGGGACTGCTTGTCGCGGTAGTGGAACCGCATCTCTGCAGCGGGGGGCGGGGGCATTGGTTTCCAAGCTCTTCACCTTTCACCTGCACCTGCCCTGACGGACACCCGCACCGCCCCTCCCACATGACAGCAGGCGGATGTCATCTCACGGCCTAGGTGACTGCACAGCACATCCCCAGCCCAAAAAACCAGTGCCCGGGCCCCCTTCCAAGCGCCCAGCTCACCCGACAGCTGGCGCATCTCGTCCCAGATCTGCTTGCTCACGCCGCCAGGCTGGCGCAGCAGGTCCAGGTAGCTGCATATGCCAGGTGGCGCAGCAAATGGGAGCATGGAGGCGGGCACTCAAGCTACAGGTGGTCTGGTGGTCTGCTGCGGCTGCTGTGCCGGCCTTCCCCCACGCCTGGGCACAGGCAAAACATGCATGTGTGTAACGCTGCCACCCACACTGGCACCAAGTGAGTTTGCCACTTGTAGCATTGAAGCAACAAACAATCGCGCGCCCCCCCCAGCCCCAGGCCTGCCCAAGGCCCAGGCCTGCCTGCTGCTCACCGGAATACCACGGCTGCCGCCTCCTTGGCGTGCGCCTGCCCCTCGTCCGTCAGGTCGATGCGGCACATGAAGAAGGAGCGGCCGCTGCAGGCAACAGGGAGGCGGGCACACAACAAGGGGGGCACACGACAAGGGGAGCAGGGCACCGGTTAGCTGATGTGCCACCTCGATTCTGCTCCACGTAAGCCTGATGGAGCGGACACACACCATGTATGCCTGTGAGGCCAATGCGGAGGGGAGCGTGGAGAAGGAGCAGGCACTGCAGGCACTGCAGCGGCAAACACGCACGTGCGTCAGCTCTGGTTGGCAAGCACCCCCAAAAGGTGCAAACACTGCTGGTAATGGACTGGCAAGAGTGCCCTCCCCCCAAGCCCCCACCTGTAGCTTGTCCCCGCCTCTCCAGCCACCAGGCCTGTGGCCCAGCCGCGTGCCTTGAGCAGCGCAAACGCGCTGCCCTCGCCCTCGTGCCTGCCGGGGGGCATTGGGCAAACGGGGAGAGTGAAAAAGGGGGCAGGGAGACGTGGGAGGATGGCAGGCAGGCAGGCAGGGAGGAAGGGCAGAGGGGCCCGTGCTGGGTGGCACGGATCCCGCGCGGCTGCCCAGCATGCCCCTACCCTGCGCCTTAAAACCCTGCCGCCCCACACCCCCAGCTCACCCCAGCAGGTGGCTGACGTAGTGGGAGGGCGCCTGCCGGTAGTGCTGCTGCTCGGGGACGGTGGGCCACTGCAGCTCCAGGCTGTGACCGTCCCGCTCCGGCACCATGCGTATGAGCAGGCCGCCCTGCTCTTGTGTGACGGCATCCGGAGAGAAGGCGGGGGGCGGGATGCCTGCGTCCGGCACGGCGGCAAACTTGTCGCGCACCATCGCCTCCAGCTCATCCAGGGGGTGCCTGCACAGCAGGGGAAGGGGAGGGGGGGGGGGGGCAAGGGGGTGAACAGGAAGAAAAACTGCCGCATGTGCTGGCAGCAGAGCCTTGCGCTGCAGCTCACCCAGGGGGTACCTGCACATAGGGTGGGAGGGGGGGAGGGAAGATGACAGCAGAACACGTGAACAGCAAAAGACATACTGTAAGGCATGTGCTAGCAGCAGAATTGTTCTTTGCGCTCCAGCTCATCCAAGGGAGTGCCTGCACAGGGTGGCAGGTGGTGAGCAGCAGAACAAGTGAACACCATAACGAATGTCGCATGTGCCAGTGGCAAACATTTTGCAGCGGAGTTGCGCTCATGCTCATCCAGGGGGTGCCTGCATCAGGAAGGAGATGAAAAAACCGGGAACAGCCGGGTGGGTTTGGCACACAGGTCCCACCCACCCTCCCATGCCGCCCATGACCAACACAGGCACACCAATTGCCCCTCCCTTTGCCCACACCACACCACACAAGCAGCCGCCCCCACCTGCTGACCACCACCAGGCGCATGAGGCCCGCTGAGTAGTGCTCCGCGTGGAAGCGCTTGATGCTGCCAGGAAGGGAGCGAGGGAGGGGGGGAGGGGGGCAACAGGATGGAGGGAAGAGTTGCGGTGGGGTAGTTTGGGGTGGGGTGGGGGCAGCAACACAAACGGGGGCTCAGGTTGATAGGGAGAGAGGCAGGGAGAGCGAAGAGGCAGGGGGAGGCGGTGTGTAGGCGGCAGCGTGGCGATGGGCGGGCAGGGAGCGCGGCCTGTCTAGAGCCGGCTGCCTCGCCCACACACATGCACCCCTGCTGCCGCCCTGCCCTCACCGCTCGTGCGGGTCGATCCCCGCCTGCTTGGGCAGCGTGATCAGCGTGTCAAAGCTGCCGGTGCTGAACCTGCAGTGTGCGTGGGAAGTGGCTGAGACGGGGCAACAAGTGGCACTCCAGGCGGGCAGGAAGGCAGGCAGGCAGGCAGGCAGGCAGGTGGCTTTCCGTCAGCAGGCCAGGCAAGCCAGGGCAGGCCGCCCAGCCACCCCTGCATGCCCCAGCATCATGCCTTAAAACCCCTTCCCCGCACGCACCGCGCAAACGGGTGGCCCGGGTTGGCGGTGTGCTTCCACAGCTGCAGCTTGCGCCAGGGGTCGCTGTTCAGGTTCTTGCCGTGCCTGGCAGGTGGCAGGGGGGGTGCGCGGGTGGGGGAAGGACGGGGTGAGGTGTAGGGGTGTGTTGCGTGCCTGGAAGGTGTGTAGTGGGGCAGCACAGGGTGAGGAGCGTACTGGTGGGCAGCGAGCAGGGGCGGGTGTGCGGGGCGAGGCAAGGCAGGGGTCCCGGTCAGCAGGGCGGCATGCATGGCTGCTGCCCCGGTACCCTCCTTCCCTCCCTCCCTCCACCCCCTCCAATTGGTAACACCCCTCCCCTATCTAATCCCTCCTCTAAGCAAGGCACAGCATGCAAACACACGCTCCCTCCTGTGCCCCGCCTCACTCTGAGTCGACCGCCTTGGCCTCCCGGTCCACTCCGTCGGCGGAGATCAGGGGGCAGATGAAGAACTGGGCAAACCTGCGGAGGACACGTGTGTGTGTGGGTGTGGGTGCCCCACACACTGCCATGTGCGCTGTCGTGCAAGCGGCACCATGCAATCGACCCCTCCCCAGCCTCGCCTCCGACCGGTCCATCTGTCAGCATGCACACCACAAAGCATTAGCACTTGCTGAGCACCGCCTCCGGCGCATCCCCTGCATCATCTCTAAGTTACGAGCACAAGAACGTACCATCACACGAGCACAAGAAAGCACGCCTACCAAAATACAAACAAAAACTCACCTACCAACATACACACTCACGTACCTGTCCAGCGCCGGCTCCGGGGCGTGTCAATCACGCACCACCCACCCTCCAGGGCGTCCCCCCCCCCCGAATCATCTATTGTTACAAGCACAACACGTGTCATCCCGCAAGCACAACACAGCATGACCGCCCACCTGTCCAGCGCCGCCTCCAGCGCGTCCCAGTTCACGTCAAAGTGGTAGTTAGTGCTCTCGCAGCTGGTGTAGGCGTTGGTGTGGCCGCCGTGCTCGGAAATGAACTTGCTGCACGCGGGGGAGGGAGAGGGGCGGGAGAGGGGGTAAGCAGGGGGTGGGCAGGGTGGAGGTGGAAGGTGGGCGAAGGCAACCATGCCAGTCCAGGCGGGGGCAGGCGGCAGGGGGGCCCACCTTAGTCAGCCACAGCAACTGGCCTCATCCCACCAACCCTGGCACACCCTGGCGCCCCCCAGCAGGAACCCACCTGTACTCATCCTCCTGGGGATACTTCTCGGAAGAGTAAAACAGCATGTGCTGCAGGGGAGGCGGGCGGGGGGGAGCAGCGGGCAGGGGCAAGAGGAGGGTGCTGGCGAGGTTGGTGGGTGTTGGGTGCAGGAGGAGCGGGGGTAGGGGAGGCAAGTGTTGAGAGTGGGTCTACCAACCCACAGCCATGCCCTCCTGCAGCTGGCAATGAGCAAAGGCACAGCTGGGGGAACATGCTTCCAGGCAGGAGCCAAGCCAAGCCCCTGCTGCCAGCTACTCTGATCACGGCACAACTGGCATATCACCGCCCGGTTGCCCGCCTGTGCGCATGGGGCAGCTGGTTGCCCGCCCGCCCGCCCGCCCCACCCGCCACACCTCTGTGAAGTGCGCCAGACCGGGGACATCATCAGGGTCGCTCAGGCTGCCCACCCGCACCTGCGGGGCGCAGACCATATTAAATTCAAAGCAGCAGGCAGCAGGGGATGGAGGAGACGAAGCGGCAGATAGAGACGAGGAGCGGCAGCGGCGGCGCAGCTGGGCAGCGGGGTGCCTTGGACGGATTGCCGCCGCTGGGGCCGCATCCCCGCCTTCCTCATTGCTCAGGCGCCACTGACGCCCGACGTGGCGCCCAGTGAAGCGCCGACACTCGCACAAGAGCGCGCGACAAAACCCTCGCTCACGTCGCAGGCAGCTGCCGCCTTATCCGCCTGAGCATCGTGCACCAGCAGCGCCTTCAACCCGTTGGGCAGCTGGAGAATTCTGTACTTGCAGTCATCGACTCGGGGAGTGATGATCACGGGCTGCGAGCCCTCCAGCCCTCCAGCGCTGTGCTGCTCCTCCATGATTGCGAGTTGGAGGAAGTGGGCCACTGGCGGCGGGGAGGCCGCAAGGCATGCCATGACCCTCCCCAGCTTCCTTTCAACCGCTGCCGCCGCCGCCCGACGTTGCTGCCAGGTGGCTCCCACACCCACGTCTGCTCCTATAAGCCAACTGCCAAACTACCACAGTCTGCAAACTGCAACATGCATGCGTTGCAAGGAGGGGGGTGACTGGTGTAGCAATTGGGATTAGCCGAGAGAGGGGGGGAGGGGGGGAGGGAAAAACGAACAAGCAACGAGCAATGCAATGTGGGGCGCGAAGTGCAAACCAACAACGGGTTGTGAAGGCAGTTCATTTTGGCGGCTCGTGAAAGGGGGGAATGGGAGCCTGGCTCTCGAGTGCTGAGCGGCGCGCCGCTGCCGCCCCGCCGCCACGCGGAGGCCGCGCTCAGCGCTGCGCTAGCGTGGCCGGCCGGTGCGGGAGCGGCGCAATGGTGCCGCGAAAAACTGGGGAGAGGGGCGCCCACACGAGCAAGGGAGGGGGCGCAGAGAGGGGAGCATGAAATCGCTGCTGCTGCTGCCGCCACACGGGGGCGTCGCCGAGGGCGGCAGCCTATGCCGCAGGAGCCAAGGTGCCACAGCTGCTGCCGCTGCCGCACACAGAACACGGCAGGCCGCGGCGACAAGGCCGGCTGCTGCTGGGCAGTCAGGGGCCCGCCTCAGTCGAGGGACACCTTGGCGCCGGCTGCAGGCAAGCAGGGGGCAAGGGAGCAAGGCGGGCGGCGTGAGACAAACGCTCGGCGCACACGCGTGCAAGGCAGGAGCTTACCCAGCACGTACGGATGCCGCACAGCGTGCCCTGCTGGATATGGCCATGATCTGGCAAACACTAATGGGGCTGGTCCAGACCTGAACAAAGCGGTCATGCTGCAGTGCAACTGCGACAGGCTGCACGGCTGGCGTGGCTGCTGGCATGGCTGGCATGGCACAGCACAGCCGCAGCAGCCAACGGCTCACCCTCAACCAGCGTCTTCTGCAGCGCCTCTGCCTCCTCCTTCTTCAGCCCCTCCTTCACAACCTTGGGGGCGCCCTCCACCTGCCAAGGGGGACGGACGAGCCAGAGGGGAGGAGTCAGTGAGCGGCAGGGCGGGAGGATGGTAGGAGGCGTGGCAAACAGCGCCACGTGCGAGCAGCGCCGGGCAGCATGTGCAACTGGCAGACAAAGCACTGCTGCTAAAGAAGACTCCAGCGTAGGCCCATGCTGCCTGAAAAGCATTGTGCCAACGGTGTCTTAGCCCCCGCCGTCCGCCGCTGCTGTGCCGCCTGCCTCTGCCACCCCGCCCCAGCTGCGATGCCAGCCCATGCCGCCGCCAGCCCTCTACTGGCGAGCCGACCGCTGCTGCCATCTCATGATCGTTGCCACCATGCGTCACAGCAAAAAAACCCTCCTGCCCCGCCCCATCTGCCGCCGCCCCCGCTCCACCCTCCCGCCCGCTCACCAGCTCCTTGGCCTCCTTCAGGCCCAGCCCCGTGATGGCCCGGATCTCCTTGATGACCTTGATCTTGGAGGCAGCATCAAAGCCGTCCAGCTTGAGCGTGAACTCGGTCTTCTCCTCCACAGGGGCCGCCGCTGGAGCAGCCTCAGCTGCCGCCGCTGGTGCCGCCGCCGCCATGGGCATGCCCATCGGCATGCCCATCGGCATCCCCATCGCCCCCGAAATGCCCAGCCGCGACCTCAGGATATCCGTCAGGTCGCTCACTTGCAGCAGGTTGAGCTCGAGGATTTTCTCGGCCAGCGCCAGCACCGTGGGGTCGGTGATTTCGCGCTCCTCGTCGTCGCTGCCGCTGCTGAACCGCCGCTGGGGCGCCCAGGAGGCGCTGCGAGCTGCGGGAAGCAGCTGGCGTGCCACCGCCTCAAGCTGAGTGCCGCTGCTGCATGCTGAGGCACCGCTGCTCCAGGCCGCGCTGCAGGCACGTTGAAGGACCCGCTGCAACATCGCCTGCCGCTTGGGGGTTCGGGTTTAGAGGGACAAAGGAGCGGCGGCTGTGGCGAGCGGGGAAGGGGCTTGGCGGCGGGCAGGCGGGCGTCGCAGCAGAGGGATTGAGGGGAGGGTGTGGTGGGGCCGATGGTGAGGGGTGACCGCCGCTGCTACTGGGGTCTGCGTGCTGTGCTGCGGAGTTAGGCCAGGTGGGCAGCTAGGCGAGCTTTTGGGGCGCCCAGCAACCCTAAGCGCCCACATGGCGCTCCGCAGACATGCTACATTGGTTGTAATGTGACGCACCAGGCAGCAAGGAAGCCGCCGGGCAGTAGGACGGGGCCACCTGTGGCAGCGGGGGCGGGAGGCGGTAGAGCGGGGGCATCCAGGTGACGGCTCCTGGCCTGGTGGTGGTCGTCACACATCAATGAAGTATAATTAGCCATCAACCTCATCAATATGATTGTTTAATCTTGATGTCTTGAGGGCCAGGCTGGGTGCGCCACCGATACAGCTGCCGGTTGCTTTACACGCAGTTACAAATTGTGCATGCAGGCGCAGCACCACACCGTCTAATGTCAGAAGTGTGCACGGACGCTTGCAGAGAATTGAAAAAGGGGAATGTACATGTATTAATCATATGGTGCTGGCCAGGTGCGAAACACACACACCAGTGACGGCGCATGGGAATGTGTGCCCATGCCTCTTTCCAGTTGGCAGGGGTGTGAGGCACCCGCCAGGCCCTCGCGCCCGCACCGCACGTGCCGCACTCGCGTCAGCAGCGTATTGCGGCACCTTGATAGCAAGGCATTCTTCATCCTGGGAGCACGGCATGCTCGTTTGTGTGCAGCCGTGTTGGCATTGGCGTTGCTGCGCCCTAGCCCGAGGCCGCAGTCGCAGGCTCGGTCATGGCCTCCTCTTCCGCCGCCGCCTCGCCCTCGCCCTCGCCCTCCTCTCCCCCCTCGCCCTCCTGGCACACAGTGATCTCAGCCCCTGCAGCAGCGCAGTCAGATCAATAACCGGTTTCACGTTCGGCGGCATCGGTGCAGCAAGGCGGTGCGAGTATGGCAGCGGCGGGAGCGCGGCTGGGTCAGGGGGGCAGGCACTTGGGCAGGCGGATGCTCAGGCAGGCAGGCATAATGCCCAGCTATGTGATTTGAAGTAACCGGTACAGGGGTGCCTGGGCTGGGAGGGAGAGATACGCTGGAGGACCAGACGAGACGCGGAGGCAGCAGGCTGGAAGGGCGGGCGGGCGGGCGGGCAGGCAGGCCAGGGAGGCGAGGAGGCTCACCAGCAGGGACGACTTCCGGGTTGGCCTTGTACTGGGGGTTCAGGTCCAGCAGCTCCTCCAAGGTGAGGTCGTTGCCCTGCGCTTGACGTTAAAGTCATGTTCGAGGAGGGGAAGGGCAGGGAGAGAGTGGTGTGCACCAGGGAGGGGCGGCGCAGCAGGTGCGGCTGGAAAGTCGGGGCGCCATGTGCTGCCAGCACGGCCGCACATTCCTCAGCGCCCACCCCCGGCAGTCAGGTGCCAGCGGGGCCGCACCTGAGCTATCTGGAAGAGGCCCTCCCCAGCCTGCACTGTGTATGTGCAGCTGCCCTCCTCCCCCTCCTCCTCCCCGGCGGGCGTCTCGGCAGCCTGCCCGCCCGCCTGAGGGGCGGGGCTGGACGCCTGGGACAGTGCACGGCCGCCTGCAGGGGATACATCACAAGCACAGCAATGAATGCTTCAGGCCGGCCTAGCAGCAGGCAGGGAGGGGAGTGGGCATGGGCCCTCCCTGATGCCCCTGGCGGGCAAGTTGAGCAAGTATCGCACGCTCTCAAGTATCGCACCGCACCCCTGCTGGCACATGCACACTCAACCCGCCCCACTGCCGGCCCGCAAACACAACGCAACACAACAGCACGGCGCTCCCCGCACCTGCCACGATGCCCCCCTTGCCCTCCACAGCACCAGGGAGGTCCTGCAAGGGTTGCAAGGGGAAGGGAGGCGAGCAGGTACCCTCTGCTTCCGTGATTCGCACCGCGGGCAGATTGGCGGCAGCACTCCTCCACTTAGAGCAGAGCGCCTCCGCCTGATAGGCGCGCTGAGCCCAGTTCAGATGTGTGCTGAAATCGCAGAGGCCAGCCTACCCTGGCTGAGGCAGCGCTGGCCAGCAGCAGCGCTGCAGCCACGACCAGGAGGCCGGCCTTCACTGCCCTCCACGAAAGCATTTTCCTAGGACTTGGGCCGTTGGCGTGCGTTGTGTGGCAGGCAGGGCCGTGAGATAGGGAGGTTCGGGAGGTCAGAGGTTGTTTTTGATGGGTCAGAGGTCAGGTAGCGGTACTTCCGCTGCCACCTCAGCCTTGTACCTTCCTGCCAATCCGTGCACGGATGTATGGCACCACTTGGCAGGGCCGGTGGCCGATACATGTGCGCACATGCTTGCACAGCCCTGCCTGCGCCGCGCCTGGCACAGGTTTGGAGGGGTGGCCTGACGACGGGCAGGGTGCTCCACTTGCCAACAGCGCTGGCTGGACCTGGGAGGGCGCTGCCGCAGAGCGTACCTGCAAACGCACCTCACAACTATGGGTCCTCTGGGACGGAGATGGGGACAAGTATGGGTCCTCTGGGACGGAGATGGGGACAACCATGGGTCCTCTGGGACGGAGATGGGGACAAGCATGGGTGCGCCAGGATGCCTCTCTGGCAGCAACCGAGTGGCATCCAGTGGCAGCACTTACATGGAAGGCACCCACAGGGGTCAGCGGGCAACAGCCAGCATGCCACACAAGCGCTGCATGCCGCGAGCGGCTTTACCCCCAACCGTAGTAACGCCTCTGCCGCCGGATGCGCTTCTGCAGCCCTGAGACCTGCTGCCCCACCATCACTGCCCGCTCCTGTTGCCGCGCAGCCCCGCCTCTGACCAGCCTCCCGCCAGCCTCCCTCCAGCTTCCGACCAGCTTCCGGGCACCTTCCATGCACCCCTTGTCAATCAAACACGTGGTCCAGCTCGGCCTCGGGGTCCAGCAGCTCCGGTCCATAGGCCCCCACATCCAGCTGATCCATGATCAAGTTCTCACACGTCTCCTCAAGGTCTGCACGTTTGGGAGGGGGCCAGAGCACGCAAGTTTAGGGTTTATGGTTCAGGTCTGTCGGTTAACCACGAACCACCCTCACACGTCTCCCCAAAAGCCTGCACATTTGGGAGGGGGCCAGAACCAGAGCAGTCAGGCGAAGCGGAGGGCCCTGGTTGTGTTGTGCCTGCCCTGCAGACATGGCCATGCTGCGCGTGCCGCGCTGCTTTCACCTCAGAACGTGCAATGAGGAGCAGAAGGGATGCATAGCGCGGGCAGGCAGGTGGCATATTGCCGGCGTATAATCTACAAGTGCCCTGCACATACACACACGCAGGTCCCCTGCACAACTCGATGGGCAATGTCCGCAAAGCCGCCCCCCCTCCACACCCTCCCCAGCCCGGCCAGGGGCACACCACCCACCTGTGCCCCCAATCAGCACCGCCCCCTGCATGCGCCCGCGCAGCAGCAGCACCCGCACAAACGAACGCTCCTCGCCCTGCACAGCAGGCACAGCACGGCATGGGGGCACGGGAGGCCAGTCAATGGGGGCGGCGCGAGTCTTCCTCAAAGGAGCGGTAAACCAGCCAGCCGCGGCAGACGCCTAGCAAGGGCTCCTCACGGCATCTGCACTCTGCTGGCCGCACTCGACTGGCACGCTCAACTGTCGCCCCATGCTGCTCCTGCCGCCCTGCCCCCTCATGCTCAACCCGCACGCGCCCCCCGTTCCCCCAGGCCCGCCCTCACCTCTGTGACCCTGCTGTAGCTGACCATGTCCTGCGCCGGCTCCTCCTGCAGGCGCTGCCCGTTGTACAGCCCCAGCAGCACGACTTTCTTGCCCAGGAAGCGGGTGACGTGGGTGAACAGCTCAAACGCCATGTCAGCGCCGGTCTGGGGGGGGTCACGGGGAGGTGGGGCGGGAATGACGCAGGGGTGGGGGAGGGGAGGGGTGGGGCAGGCAGGGGAATGGCAGATTGCTTGGCAGGGGCAGGGAGGCAGCCAGCGGTACAGCGGGGAGGTCGACGTAGCCTCACGACTGTAGGCAAGCAGCAGTCAGTGGCTGGAAACAGCAGGGCAGCAAAAGTGGGCGGCTGCAGCTGCAGGGCAGGAAGAATGGGCGCTCCGGCTTGCCTGGTCCTGCACCCCCGCCATGCAGTGCGCCGCGTATACGCCCATGCTGCGTGCCTGCACAGGGAGCGGGGTGCACAGCAGGCCCCACATCAGCCTGCGCCGCATCTGGCCGGCATCTGCAGATACCGGCTTGCGCAGATGCCTTGCTGTGCACCTGCCACGTGGCAATGTGCAGAGGCAACGGCTGCAAGGCGCGCCCACGATATGATCTGCACAGCTGCGTGGCATCCAGATGGCAAGGGCGAGGGCACAGCACAGCATGGCCAACATCACCTTGGGAAGCACAGCATGCATAGCACCCTGTTGTGAAGCACAGAATGAACGCCATCATGCCCCACCTCCCGTGCCTGAAGTGCACCTAGCAGGCGGGCAAGCGGAGGCAGGCTGCGCAGCAACCCGCACCCAGCCCTAGCGCAAAGTTGGCAGCCAGCAGCCTCCCACGGCACAGGCGTGGCTCACCTGCGACCAGAGGCGCATTTGGAACCAGTGGGCCGACTCGCTGCCTGCCTCCCAGTCGCACGACGCGCTGTCGCCGGCGGCGTAGATGTCGGGGTCGCTGCTCTGCATG
Organism: Micractinium sp. NFX-FRZ; assembly: GCA_029339195.1. NCBI lineage: Eukaryota > Viridiplantae > Chlorophyta > Trebouxiophyceae > Chlorellales > Chlorellaceae > Micractinium > Micractinium sp. NFX-FRZ. Next base: position 123,024 of record JAPTJF010000091.1, on the reverse strand, counting down.
TGCCTGCAGCCACGCGGGAAGGAGGCATGGCCACGGGGGAAGTGAGCTGAAGTTGTGAGGGTGCCCAAGAGGTGTGGAGGTGGCTGGGTGCGCTAGGGCTGCAACTGTAAAGCTCTGCACGGGCTTGCAGCCGATCAAGAGAGCAGAGGTGGACAGTGCCGGGGTGAAGCAGCTTGGGAGAACACAAGCCGAGCCGACAGTGGGCAGCCAAACGGAACGATTGAAAGCCGGCGTTGGAAGAGGGCGGGGCGGGCTACAAGGCAGGCAGGGCAGGTGCCAGGGCTGCGAGGGGCGCGACCGCACATTGACCGGGCAGCACAGCAGGGAGGCGGGGCAGAGGCGGGGCAGCAGCAGCGGCGTGGCAGCAGCAGCGGCGCGCCTGTTGACGCGCAGCCCTCCGTCGCGGCCGCGCTGCAGGCTGGGGGGCACCCATTCCAGGGAGGGGTTCACCCCAATGGCCAGCAACACCAAGTCGGCCTGCAGCTGCTTGCCGCTGCTCAGAGTCACCAGCAGGGCAGGTAGATCAGCGGAAGGAGCATCCCTGCTGCCGACTGCGCCTGCGCTTTCGCTGCCCTGCTGCTGCTGCGGCCCGTCAGTGCTGCCGTGCCCACGTGGTAGCAGCTGAATGGCCGCCACCTCACTCCCATACTCTAGCGCCACGCTGCCCAAGCCGGCAGGCCCGCCAGCTGGCGCGCCCCCCCCCGGCAGCTGCTGCACCCAGCGGGGGCCCACAGCATGGCCCAGCACACCCATGGGGCCGTCAGTGCCGCCGCTGTTGGCGCCGCCTGTGCTGCCACCGCTTGTGCCAGCATGGGTGGCGGTTGCGCCTTGCAGGCAATCGTGCTGCTGCTCGCCCACCGCCTGCAAAGCGTGGGCTCCTTGCTGCACCCCTTGCTGCTCTTGCTCGCCTGGGCCTTGTTGCAACTGCTCCTGCTGAGCTTGCTCCCGCTGCTGCTCCGGCTGCTGCTGAGCTTGCTCCTGCAGCTGCTGCTGACCTTCTTGCTGCTCCTGCTGCTGCTGCTGCTGCTCCTGCTGCTCCTGCTCCTGCTTCTCCTGCTGCTGGCGCGTCTGGTGCTGCAGCTCCTCCAGCAAGAACTGGGCGGCGTCCAGGTCGAAAAAGGCGTCGCCTGCGGGAGGGAGGAAAACAGTCGTGCATTTAGGACAGGGAGGCACGCCGAGGGCCAGCAGGGACCGGGCGGCACAAGGAGCACGCAGCCAATGCAAAGGGTCTGTTCTCATAGAGTGAGCGGGTGGGTTTGAGAGCGACAGGGAGCGGTGGTGCCAGCCCAGGGCAGGGCAAAGAGCTTGTGCGGGTGCCATGCTGCCCCCACCCACCCGCCCGCCACCACCCCGCCCACCGCCACCCTCCCCCCACATCAAACCAGGCACAGCAGTCCAGGCAAGAATGCCGGCCGCCGGCCGCCAGCTCACTGACCGATGTGGGCATGCTTCATCACCCAGGTCACGTCTGCTCCTTTGAGCCCCGATCTGCAGGCGGGAGGGCAGGGCAGGGCAGGGCCGGCGGATGGGAGGGTGAAGGGAACAGCATCCCAGCAGCAGCTTGTTTCAAGCAGAGCTTGCCCGGCTGCAGGCACACCGCCGGCAGCAGCGCCGACGCTTCCCAATGCAACCACGGCGGCTGCCCTGGTGGCTGCCCTGGCGGCCGTGCCACCATAGAATGGAAGCTCCAGCGCTAAGAGCACTTGCTGGCGGCAAGCAGACAGGCCGGCAGGCAGGACAGTGGGCGCGGGGGCACGAGACACAGCATTTGGGCAAGCAAAGCGATCCTCCCCGGCCTCCGCCTCCCTCCCTCCCCCCTCTCCCCCCAATCCCTCCCTCCCTCCCTCCCCTCACATGAGCTCCAGAGCAATGCCCCCATTGCCCACCACCACCACACGGCGCGAGTGAGCCAGCTGCTGCCCGAGCCGCGCCACGCTGTCCGTGTCCCGAATCGTCAGCACACGCCGCCGCATCTGCTCCAGCTCAACAGCCGCAACTGCATCTGCTGCCTCCCCCGCTCCCTCCTGCTCCTGCTGCGCAGCTGCACCATCTCCTGCCTGATGCTGCTGCTGCTGCTGCGCAGCCTGCTGCCGCGTCGTGCCGCCGGTCTTGAACACGGCCGGCGGCAGCTGCTTGGGGCGTGCGCCCGCACAGATGCAGAGCTTGTCGTACGGCAGGCGCTCGCCGCTGGCCAGCAGCAGCGCCTGCAGGACGACAGAGTGGGGCAAGTCTGGGAACACATGCGTCGACAGGTGGGGGCGCAACAGAGGCAGGCGAGCGGGCAGGCACAGGCATGGAAAGGCACATTACCAGCTCTCTGTGCAGTGCCACACAACCTCCCTAACCACCACAACCGAACCCTGCACTGCTGCATACCTGCCCTCCCCTGCTGCAGTCCTCATGCTGCCCCCGCCGCGTGTCCCACTTGCCCTCCCACCAATATCATCTACTTGCCTTGGCCTCCCGGTCCACCCCGGCCGCCACCCCCAGCACCATCGTCAGGTTTGGGTAGGGCAGCTCATCCAGCCGCCTCTCCACCAGGGCCAGCTCTTCCAGGGTGCGCGACAGGCGGGCCACCACGCTCACTCCCTGGAAGGTTTGAACGTGCCAGGCAGGGGGGTAGCAGGTTTGGGCGTGCCAGGGAGGCGGTGGGCGGCAGCAGGTGGGCGCTCTCAATTGAGTGAGCGGGCCTTGTGTGGCTCGGCAGCGAGGGCCCTGCTGGGGTGGGGTTGTAAATGCCCCGCCATCCCTATCGCACATCTCCCCTGCGCAGGCACCCCTCCATTCAGGCACACGCAACGCCTACAGCCCTGCATCATGCTCGACCTCCATGCAGGCACCCATCCACACAGCGCCTGCAACCTCCATCAGGGGCTCGGCCTGAGCCCTCCTGAAAAGCGAGGTGAGGTGCACAGGTGCGCCATCCCCCCCCACCCCCCCACCACCTGCACCCCACACAAAGGGGGACCAATGAGTGCCCTGAACACAGACCCAGGCTCAAGACACAGGGGAGGTGCGAGCTGCACTGGCTGGGCTGCCCCGGATTAACCAACACACAGGCCACACCTTGAGCACGCGGGATGCAGACACCAGTGCCACGCTGGCATCCGGGCACAGCCGGCACAGCTCCTCGGCGCAGCACACGCCCGCCACGCCGCCGCCCACCACTACGTACCGCATCCCGCCGCCTGCACAGGAGCAGGGTCTCATGCACTGAGATATTGCTGCGCTCATCGGCAGCAGCAGCTCAATCTACAGAAGCCAAGGCAGCAGCAGCAGCGGCAGAAGCAACAACAAAAAGGCTGGCGACAGCGGCAGCGGCAGCGGCAGCGGCAGCGGCATCGGCAGTGGCAGCGTCATCGGTACATGCAGGCACATGCATTTACCATCCAATGCACTCACGAGTAGCAGGCGACTATTGCACGCGGAGAGGGTGCGCACTGCGCAGCGCAAGGGCGGCGATCGTTCAATCAGGAGCGCCTTCCGAGACTCCGGCTACTTCATATATGCATACATTGGCTGCCGGTGTGGGCGCACGCTGATGGGCGCACCCAGCCCTGCTGGAGCCGGCTGGCAGCGCCAAGGCAGGGCTTGAACGGCTGCAGAAGGCGCATCTTCTGTATATAGCACGTATTAGAGTTCGGCTGGCGCTCTGAACGCACGCCTCCAAGCTTGCCTTTGCCGCTTGCAGCCAACCCGAACCGCTTCCGCGCACAGCAGAGTGAGCGAACAGGATGTGTGGCAGCTCGTGGACAACCAGCGACGCCTTGCTGCCCGCCAGGGCAGGCTGCCAAAAGCATAAATGGGAGCGCCAGGCAGTCTTTGCACGGCAGGATTGCAAGGCTGCATGCTTGGTAGCCATGGAGTGCCTGCCCAATCGCCCATTACCTGCCAGGGTGCATGCCCTCAGCCTCACCGCCGCCGCCGCCGCCCCGCCTGCCGCTGCCCCTCCCTCTTCTCTGCAGCCCCTCGGCACCGCCCCAGGGAACAGTGTGCCAGCCAGCAGCGCAGCATGAAGGTCCGGGCCAGCATCAAGAAGCTGTGTGAGGCGTGCCGAATCGTCAAGCGGCGAGGGCGGCTCTATGTGATTTGCAAAGAGAACCCAAAGGTGACGGGCCACCGGCTTGGGAGCCATCACGGGGTCTCCGTGCTGCTGGGGCAGGGATAGGCTGTACCTTATTACCTGCAGCGGCACCCTGCTGCTGAACGCCTCCTGCAAGGGCACACCCTCCCGTCCATGCACCCGCATCATCCTCATCATCTGCATCTGCATCTTGTGGGGTGGCGTGAGGCCCAAGGCACTTCTGTGGCTGACAGGAAGCTCCTTGCCTCGCCTATGCCCCGCCCTGCAGCACAAGCAGCGGCAGGGCATCCACACCGATGCGGCGGCTGCGGCAGAGCAGCAGGTGCCCGGAGCAGCGGCAGAGGTGGCGGCAGGCTCCCGCGCCTGGCTCGACAGCGGCGCCTCCGTCGGCGCACGGCTGTGGCAGCAGCTGTTGTGAGCCGCTGCTGCGGCCCCAGCTGCCAGCACTTCTTTGATCTACTCGCTGCCTCTCCTGCTCCACTCTCCGCCTACTCTGCCTTGCTCCTCCCTCTCCCTCCTTGCCGCCCTGTTTGAATCACGATGCCAGGAAACCCGAATAATGCAACCCAGCCTCCGCGCCAGCCGGCCCGGTGATATTCCCCACACTGTGGCAGGCACTTGCATCAGCAGCTTCAAGCGCTGGGCATGTCAGGGCTGCACTAGACACTCTAGCCAGCGCAGGTGGCCGCCAAGTAAGGCTGCCATCCAAATCCTTGCACACGCTCCGCCAAATTCATTGAATTCGGTACAGGGTGGCACGCAGCGTGAGCGCCTCGTGGGGGCGGTGCCGCGCCATGCGGCCGAGCGCCGCATGGAACGCTGCGTGAGGTGGGCCATGGTTTGATGCCTGGGGCCCTGTGTGGCTGTTGCACTGGCCAGTGGCACTGAGGTGTATGCAGGGGTGGTGGTGGTGCTGAGGGGCCCTGTTTGATGGTACCTCTGGCAGCGAGGGTTCCCTCCGCCCGCCTGTCGCTGCGCTCTGTAAGAGGGAGGTACAGCCCGGCCGACCTTCCCGCCATTCATCGCGCTGTCATTACCTCCTTCTTCATCGGTGGGCCTGCATCTCGCGCGGCCAACAGGGAACTGGACTTCCATTGGCCCACGAGCGGACGCCCTGCAGCGCCTTGCACCCTGGCTGGGCGCCTCCTCACACGCACAATTTCAGTCTTCGAGCGAACCTGCAGCAGCCAGCAGCAGCCGCGCTAACAGCGCAACCTCACCGGCACACACCCGCACTGCGAGCTCTGTAAAGGGCCGCCCCACTGCCGGGGCAGGCCCAGCACCAGGATGGGGTGCGCATCGAGCAGGGAGGGCGACCCCTGGAGCCTGGCCTCGCAAGGTGCGGTGGCCTGGCCATGGCGCCCCAGCGCACAGCCCTCTCCCGGCTGCAGGGTTGCTCGCCTGAAGGTTCATCGGATTATTGCAGCGCTGTGGTGCGGGGCGAGGGAGGAAGGCAGCACTTGGAGCCCTCCTCCCCCTTGCACGGTAGCTGGTGCGGTGGGCTGACCGCTGCCGCCGACGCTGCTGCTCGCCCCTGCCTGCAGGCAACACAGTGCAGCTGAGCCAGTGGCTGATCAACAGCGGCAATGCGAACGCAGTGGACAAGCTCAAGGGGAGGGGGTCGCTGCTGCATGCTGCCGCAGCTGCTGACCACGTCGACTGCGTCAAGGTGGGTGCTGCCCTGTGGCGCCGGCGGTCGGGCGGGGCCGGCGTGTCTTGCTGCGTCTCCCCTCTCTGTTCTGTTCAAGATGCTGGGTGCTGCTGACTGGTCAGCTCAGTCGCAGGGGAACAGGCCCACTTGTTGAGGGCTCTTCCTTTCTAGGCGCATCTGCGTGCGCCTTGCGGCGCCCAGCACCGCCCTCGAACCCCACCCAGCACCCACCTGGCCGGCCCTTGCACCTTTCTGCGTGCAGCTGCTCCTGAAGAATGGGGCCAATGTTGACATCAAAACGCCAGAGCACGGCACCCCGCTGCACGCAGCGGCCGCCAGTGGCGCCAGCAACGCCGTCACGCAGCTGTTGGCCAAGTGAGGGGCCGCACGCTTGCCTGCCGTGCCACCGACTGTATCTTGCACTCCCTTTGCCGACATCTTGTTGTGCTGCGTGCGCCTTTGCCTGACGGAATGCCCTGCCCGATTGCTTTGAAGCCCTACTCACACTGCCTGCCTCAGCCGTTGTTGACTGCTGCGTGTCCCGCCGCCGCCCCTGGGGTGTCTGCAGTCGTGCCTGCACCACGGCGCGGTTTGATGGGAAGACAGCGGCAGAGATGGCGCAGCAGAAGGGCTACCCCGCCATTGCACGCTACATCCAGATGAACCACGGCACCCCTGCGGCAGACGCCGGACACGACAGCCGCTTGAACGAACCCAGCACCAGCAGTGGCCCGGCAGCAGCAACCCAGCAGCAGCCGCAGCAGCAGCCGCAGCCGCAGCATGGGCTGGTGGGGTACACCTCCCGCAGCGGCACGCCCCTGTCCCCCGCCCAGCGGCAGATGGAGAAGCTGCAGGCGCAGCAGCAGGTGCAGCAGCAGCGGGAGCGTGACCGCAGTGCTCTCGCCTTGGCCAAGCAACAGATGCGCAAGGCGGAGGCGGCGCACCCGCCGGTGCTCACGCCCTCGCCGGCACCCTCGCTGACGCCCACGCCATCTGCAGAGCTGGTGCAGCGTGCAGGCACAAGCGACGCTGCAGAGCTGGTGCAGAGGCAGCGTGGTGGGGCGCCGCCCCAGTCGCCGTCCCTGCCTGCGCATCGGCAGCAGGCGCAGGCGGTGGGGCCGGCGGCGGCGGCGGCGGCGGCGCAGTACCCGCGTCCCGGCCTGCTGGTCGGCGGGAGGGCCGCGCCACGCAGCATGCCCGAGCAGGTGCGGGCGTCGCGGCCCGCGGGGGGCCGGGCTGTGCTGCAGCGGCAGTCGGACAGCCTGGAGAGGGAGCGGTTGAAGCAGGAGCTGATTGCATGGGCAGCGGCGCAGCCGCCGGCTGCCGCCAGCAGCAGCGGCGGCTCGGCGCACGCGGAAGGCGATGCCTTGGCAGCTGCTGACGCAGCGGCGCTGTGTGCCCTCCTGCAGCCGTCCCCGGCTGCTGCTGGCGCCGCGCAGGCGCCGCCGGCGAGCCGCTCGGGCAGCGGGCGGCTGAGCCCGCAGCTGCCACGCGGCGGGCTCAGCTGCGAGCCGGGGCAGTCGCCGGCGCGGGCACAGCAGGCGCAGCAGGCTGACGACCACAGCGACCCCAGCACGCCAGCGGCAGGGAGCCAGCCATATGCAGCAAACCCAACTTTCCTGGATGGGGCCCCCGAGCAGGGCAACGGGCGGGAGGACTGCGGCGGCAGCAGGGAGGGCAGCGTGCGCGGCGGCGGAAGGAACGGGCGTGCCGAGGCGGCGGCAGGGGCGCGGGGGGCGGGCGAGGCGCACGCTTCCCCCCTGCTGGCGCCCGGCACGGGCGCCTCCCCCGCAATGCTCGCCGGCAGGCCCTCCCTGGCGCGCGTGCCATCCGACCACGCGCTGGGCGGAGCTGACATGGCCGACGGGGCGCCCTCCACCAGCGAGGAGAACAGCCGCGAGGGCAGGTGCGCCGGGCAGCCATCGCCCGCCAGCTGGCCCCGACCGCCACCCCTGTGTGCGCAACACGTGCCTGGCGCCGCCCGCAAGCAGCGCGCCTGGGCCCCCCCACCCTGCTGCCCTGCCCTGCCCCTGCTTCACCCCCTTCCCAAACCCCTCGCCCTCCCATTCCCCTTCCCATCCCCTTGCCCTCACCCTCCCCGCCTGCCCATGCTCACTCCCCCCGTTGCAGCGCGGACAACTCCCTCCTTCCATCCCCTCCGCCTGACAACTTCCCCCCTCCCCTCCCGACCCTTCACCCCCCTTGCAGCGCCGACAACTCCCTCCTCGATGACCCCCTGCTCAAGTTCCTGAAGCAGGCCATGACGCGGCAGCCCAGCCTGCTGTCCCGCGCCTCGCCCTTCTCCCTTGCCAGCCAGCTCAACGGGCACGTCGGGCTGGGCGCGGTGCACGGCAACGGCGGCGCCGCCTCCGGCGCCTCCCAGCAGCTCTCCCCCGCCCCCAGCTCCAAAGCCTCGGAAGAGCTGCAGCTGCCCAAGCCCGGCAGCGGCAGCGGGCGGCTGTACAGCTCGGGGTCGGGCATGCTGAGCTCCATGGGCAGCATTGTGGTGGACATCAGGTGCGGATGCGCACCGGGCTGCCTGGCTGGGCAGAGGCGGCCGGGTGGGCCGTCGTGCAGCTGTGGCTGCGCACCTGTGGGTGCGTGGGGGGCGCACCCATTGGGCCGCCTCGGCAGGGCGCCCCCCGCCTCTGCCACTGTAGCTGGCTGGCACGCCAGGTGCTGGCGGGCAGGCGTGCAAGCCGGGCAGGCCCCTGCTGCCCAGCCCCCGCCGCATACCCACCATGGTGCCCTCCTGCTGCCGCTCCTCCCCTTCCCCTCATGTTCCGTTGCTCCTCCCACCCATCACGCTGCAGGCCGTGGCAGATCGACTTTGCGGACCTGCACCTGCAGAAGAAGACGATTGGGGAGGGCAGCTTTGGCAAGGTGGGTGGGTGGGCGGCAGAGGTACTCAGGTGGCTGAGCGGGGCGGGCGTCGCACTGCTGGCAGCAGGGGGCCACCCCCGGATGTGCTGGCTTCGGCACGGGCTGTCATGCTATGCCCATCATGCCCGCATGTCATGCCCTATGTCTATGCCTATGCCTATGTCTATGCCTATGTCTATGCCATGGATATGTATGCCTATGCCTATGTCTATGTCTATGCCTATGCCCTATGTCCTGCAAGGCTGCTGGCTGCACCAATGCCCCCTATCACAGCCTATGGCTAGCACCCCTCCCATTGCTCTTCACGCTACTGCCACCGTCACTTTCCACTCTTACACACATCCTCTGCCCCCCCTGTTCCACACACCCCCTTTGCCTGCCCCCGCAGGTCTATGTGGCCAAGTGGCACGAGACGTTGGTTGCTGTCAAAGTGAGTTGTTTGAGGGGGCAGCTGCGCGGCCAGGCACCTAGGCCGGTTTGGCTGTCAGACAGACGGTCACCCTCACCTCCGCCCCTCACCTCCTCCACCTCACCCCCGCCCCTCACCCCCGCCCCTCACCTCCTCCACCTCAAACCCACCCCATCACTCCCACCCCTCGTTTCTGCCCCATCATCCCCGCCCCCACCCCCGCACCCGCCCGGCAGGTTCTGCTAGACCTGGAGGAGGTGACGCAGCAGAGCGCCGAAATGGCGCTCACGCTCTCCAACCCCATACTGCACAACCTGCAAAAGGTGGGGTTGGGGCAGGGCGTTGACACGGAACCCTATACGGCCGGTGTCTGCGGATGCTGGCCTTGTAGTGTTGAAGAGGCATCCGGCATGCGCAGCCTAGGGGTTGTGTGGCGCGCCTGCTGCTCTGCCTGTGCCTGGTGGTGTGGTGTGAGTTGCACAGCGACCTGGTGCCAAGGCCAGGCCAGACCACCACCTCTGTGCCCGCCTCCCTTGCCGCTGCTGGCAGCCTGCGATTTAGGCTCCGGGCTCCCTGTTGGTGGCTGCTGCTGCTGCTGCACCTTGCTTTCCTGCCAGCCTGCTGGCGGGGCCACCACAGCGCCCACAGCAGCGCTCAACCCCCTCTCCTCACTCTTCCCCCTCACCCTGGCCCTACTCACCCCGCGCCCTCTCCCTCGCCCTTCCCCTCCTCACCCCTCCCCTCTCTGCTGCCCTTCCCCTCCCCCTTCATTCGTTGCCACCCCTGCAGGAGTGCGCCCTCATGGCGGGGCTGCGCCACCCCAACGTCGTCCAGTTCATGGGCGTCAGCGCCATGCCGCCAGCAATGATCACAGGTGCGTGGCTTGCGTGTTGTGCTTGATACACGGGCAGCGTGGGTGCTCTCAGCCTGACTCAGCCTGCCCTCTTGCACGCCGGGTGGCTGCCAGCCCTCCCTCATCGACCGACCACCTCCCCCCTTGTTTCGGTTGCCTGCTTCAGAGTACTGCGCGCGCGGCTCGCTCAACGACGTGCTGCGCGCCTGCAACACCTCCAAGGGCAAGGCCAGCCAGATGACGTGGCTGAGGCGGCTCAACATTGTGAGAGGGCGGGGGGTGGCTGGGCGCCACGGCTGGCTGGCGGCTGGGCGGGCAGGTGGGCAGGCCTCAGGTGGCTGCCAGGCTGGCAGGCGTTCTGCCCTGTCGCCCACTCCCACCCACCTCCCACCTCTGCCCCACCCACATCATCACCCACCTTCACATCATCCCCTGCAGGCGCTGGACGCGACCAAGGGCATGCTGTACCTGCACCGCAAGGGCATCATCCACAGGGACCTCAAATCGCCCAACCTGCTGGTGGAGAGCACGTGGCGGGTCAAGGTGAGGGGCACAGCAGGCCTGCCTGCCGCGCAGCCGCGCCATGCCTGCCCGCACACCTGCCCCTGCTGCTGCCGCCCCCATGCCCCTCCAAAGCACCCGTCTCCTCCCTTCCTGGCTCCCGCCTTCCCCCCGCTCACGCGCCCTCCCTGCCTTGCTTCCCACCCCTCATGCACTCCCCTCCCTGGCTTCCCACCCTGCCCGGTGGCCGAGTCCAGCCTCAGCAAGGCTCCAACTGCCCCCACCACCCGCGCCCTGCCCTCCTCTACTCAGCACCTGCCAGGTGGCCGACTTCCACCTCAGCAACCATCAACATTGCCCTCACACCCTGCACCCCACTGTGCGCGTAGGTGGCCGACTTCAACCTGAGCAAGATTGTGGAGGACACGAGCAGTGGCCGTTCCACCATCGCTAACATGAACCCAAGATGGCTGGTGGGTGGGGGCGAGGGTGTGGCTTTGGGGTTCCCAGGCCATGCAACCCCAAGTGATGGATCGGGCGCCTGCTGCCAGCAGCAAAGCACAGGCGGGCGGGTTGCTCTGTTCCGGGGCAGTCGGGCGCACCAACGCCATGCCCTCTGGTCCCGTCGCCGCCGCTCCCGCTCTTCACATGCTGCATGCCGGCTGTCCTGGCCCTCGCGTGTGCTCCGCCCCCCTGTGTCGCCACCCCAGACCCCCGTGTGCCCACCCCCCCCCCCACCCCTCTCTCCATCGTCACCGCCGACTCCCCCTGCCCGCCCAACCCTCTCCCTCGCCACCCCTGACCCCCTCGCCTGCCCATTCACCCTCCCCTGCCCCCCGAGAGCAGGCCCCCGAGATCCTGAACGGAGAGCCCGCCTCCACGGCCAGCGACGTCTTCAGCTGGGGGGTGGTCATGTGGGAGCTGCTGACGGTGCGCCTGCTGTGCTGTGCTCATGCTGTGTTCATGCTGTGCCTCATGCTGTGCTCATGCTGTGCTGCGCCTCATGCCACGCTGCCCCTCTTTCTGTGCCTCATGCCGTGCCTCACGCTGCCCCTCGTGCTACGCCTCATGCTGTGCTGCCCCAGCACCGGCCAGCCGCCCCGCCCTGAGCGCTGCCACCCAGGCCAGCCAAACCGCCGGAACCCGCTCAGCTGCCCGCCCTGGATGCCTGCCTGCATGCCTCCCAGGCCTCACAGCACATCACAGCCTGCCTGCCATCACCCGCCCCCCGCCTGCCCTGCAGTTCCAGTGCCCCTGGCCACACGCCTCGCCCTGGGCGGTGAGTGCGGCCGCCTGCAGCCGCCCCTGCCAGCCCAGCCCTGCCAGATCCCACGCCCAGCGCCCGCCCAACCAGCCCTTGCCGCATCGCACCGGGTGCCTGCGTGCGCACCCAGACCTGCACCCCTTGCCCACTGACCCTCCCATCCCCTTCTGTTCCCCCCACCCCACCTGCTCTCCTCCCTCACCTCCCTGCAGCTGGTGGGCAAGTTGATGGACGGCCACCGCCTGCCCATCCCCCCCCGCCACGAGCTGCCCGGCCACGACACCCCCCGCTTCCCGGGGCTGGACGGCTACATCGCCCTCATGCAGCGCTGCTGGTCGCAGGCGCCCGCCGACCGCCCCGATTTCGAGGAGGTGATCCACGAGCTGAGGAAGCTGCTGGAGAGCCAGGCACGCAATGTGGCCACCCCCAGCTAGCTCAACAGAAGAAAGGGCGGCGGCTGGGGGAGCACACGGCAGGGGCACACTCGGCACCCACCGCTGTGCGCCCGGAAGCGGCCCCCTGCCCCGCCCCGCCCCGCCCCGCCCGCCAACACGTCTGAACACACACTGTCGCCGCGAACTGCATGCTGCCTCCCTGTATCCCCCCCAGCTGCACCCCCGTTGTACGTGCGTACTGAACACCGCGCGGCTCCGCTCTCCTCCATCCATCCACCGAGAGTGCATACCTTCCTGTGCCCCACTGGGAGCAGATGCCTGGAGCCCTCCCCGTTTCCGTGCCTCCTGTTGTTGCTGCTTTTGTTGCTTTTGTTGTTCTCTGCTCGCCTCTTTTGCCTCCCCGCTCGCTCGCTTGCACCGCCTCGCCTGCCCTTTTGCTTGCTTCTGTCTTTGGCTTGGTTCCGCTCACCGTCAGCTCTTCTTCCCCACTGCCCAGCCCCGAGTCTCCAAGCTTAATTCCAACCCGCCTGCCCTCGCCCCTTTTTTGAGGAGCATCTCCTGCAAGGCGCTCAGCCCTGCCCTGCCTGCTGCGTCGAGCTGTGCCGTTTGCAGCCCCCCAGGCTGCCATAACATCAAATGTACAGCGCTCACATGCGCCCCCGCCTGCAGTGATTATACTTGTTTGTGTTGTGCTGCCGTCGATGGGACAGTCCGTGATGTAATTGCACACCTCCTCAGCACTGAGTGCTGTCTTGGTCGGGGCAAAGTGGGCCAGGCGGCGTTGCAGTTGCTGCACATGGACACACTCTTCCTAAGCATTTGCGCGCCAAAATATGCACACATAGCGGCGTGCTCTCAAAATTCGATTCAAATCCCTGCAAACTGCAAGGGAGAAGAGCGGGGCAGAGGGGCACCTCCGGTCTGGACCGGCCAACAGTCGGGTGGCGCCTGCCGATCAAGCAGATATGGCCTCCGCGTTGCACATCTTCGTGATTGAGGGCAGCTCCGCCGGAATGAGCTGGGGTCCAGGCGCGAGGTGCTAGGTGGAAGGTCTCCCGCACTGCCCACACCTTTGCCGCTGCGGAGGTGGGCCAAGAACTTAAAGCTACTGCGCATGCTCAGTTATGCGCGGAACCCTGCCCAAGCGCGCTGACTTCATTCAGCGCTCACTCAGCGCCCTCTAGCACCAGGCCCCAGACCTGCAAGTTGCCCTCGGCCCTCCCCCCGTCTCCACGGACCCTGCAAGGTCCAGCAAGCATTTTGAAGCATGGGCTGCGGCGGCAGCAAGGAGGAGCAGCAGCACGACCCATGGCAGCTAGCCGCTGCAGGCAAGTGCGCTGCAGCCGCTACAAGCACATCTCAGAGCTGCACCGGCCTGGTTTCACGCCGCCGAAGCGTCGGGCACTGCCTCGACGTTCAGCAGAGCCAGCTGCCGCCGCCACCGGCGCAAGGCGCCGCCGTTGCTTGTGCACACCTGCACGTGCGCTGCGCACTCCTGGGCTGTTGTCCTGCCCCGACTGTCATCCACTCCACTCATGGCTCGCCCCGGCTACCATCCCGACACCTCTGTTGCCGTCCTGCCGTTGCCCATGCTGCCCGCAGGCCAAGCACGGCAGCTGCAGCGCTGGCTGGAGCTGGGGGGCAATGCATCGGCGCTCGACCGCCAAGGCGGGCGCGGCACGCTTCTCCACGCGGCAGCAGGCCATGATCAAGTGGAGTGTGTGCGGGTGCGTGCCCACCGGCAGCACTGTGCCACGAGTTACCTGGGCACATACAGCAGCGCGTGTGCACTGTCTGTTTGGGTAGGGCAAATGCCTGCGTTGCATGCTCGGGGCGGCATTGCCCAGTGCTTGGCTGCACGTGGCGCCTCGCTCCTTGCACCTGACTCCACACACATGCCACGCCGCCAATCCCGCAGGTGCTGCTCCGGGCCGGGGCGGACGCAAATGCCGTGACCAAGCTGCGCGGTTCGCCGCTGCATGCAGCCGCTGCACACTCGTCGGGGCAGTGCGTGGGGGCACTGCTGGAAGGGTGAGACAGGCGCTGGGGTGCGGTGCTTGAATGCGTGCAAGGGGTGCACATACGGGCAGCTGGGCGCCTGCATGCAAGGGGGAGGGTACGTAGCCATTCGAGTGCACGCGTGCAAGGGGGAGGGTGCGTAGGCAGCTTAGTGCGTGCGTGCAAGGGGGAGGGCATGTAGGCAGTTGAGTGCATGCGTGCAAGGGAAAGGGCATGTAGGCAGCCTAGTGCGTGCGTGCAAGGAGGCGCTTGTGTAGGCAGCCCAGTGCGTGCCTGCCTGCCTGCATGTCAATGCACGCGTGTGGGCAGGTAGCAGACCGCCCGGTGCATGGCCAATGCATTTTGCTGTTCTGCTCCCCCTCGCATGCCTCCTGCCCTGCCTCTCCACACTCCCTCCCCCACCTGCCCTGCCTCATCACACTACTACATCCCCTCCCAACCTGCTCACCATGCTCCCTCCTCCCTCCCGTCCTGCCATTTCCCTTGTCAGTGGCGCCGACCCCCTGCTAAAGAATGCCGAGGGCAAGTCGGCGATTGACGTTGCGGCCGCCAAGGGCAGCACTGCCACAGCGGACCAGATGCGTGCTGCGGTGAACAAGCAGTCGGGGGCAAAGCTGTTCAACCTGCCAGGCGGCCCCATGCCCGGGCAGCCTGTGGACACTTATCTGAAGCCCGGGCAGATGAACGGGTCGGCAGCCGGGGTGCCGCGCGTGTCGCCGCAGCCGCAGCCGCGCGTGTCGCCGCAGCCGCAGGCGGCGGCGGCGCACGGGGCGAGCACGCCCACGCGGCAGGCTGCCCCGCAGGCGATTGAGGGAGCGTTTGGCTACCCCAAGTGGCAGGCACAGGTGGAGACGGCGCAGCGCCAGGACGGCGCCCAGCCCTTCTTGCGTGGCCTCCCTTCTGAGATGGAGACCATACCAGTCATGCAGCCGCGGCGAAGCGGCCTGGAGCCGGCCGGCGGCTCGTCGCAGCCGGCGTCTGCGGTGCCCACGCCGCAGCCACCGCCGCCGCCTGCGCGCGTCAGCCCGACGCCCGTGGCGCCGCCGCAGCAGGCGGAGCGCGAGCGCCCCGCGTATGGGTACGGAGGTGAGCGTGAGTGTGGGCACGTGACTGGGGTGGGGGCTGAGCGTGCAGCCGCCCAGCGGGCCACCCCGCGTGGCACCCCCCAGCCATCACCCCATGCCTCGCCATTCCCGTGTGTCAGCCCGCTGTGCGCGCTGCCACATGCCAGCGCCGCCCCCTTGAAGCCCTCCCCTTTTGCGAGCGGCGCCGCCGCGCCCCGGCCCGCCACGCCGCCAGGCATGTCGCTGCCGCATGCCAGCCCGCACGGCAGCCCAGTCGGGACCCCCCCGGCTGCCTCTGCCGCTGCGCTGGGCCCGCGCAAGAGCAGCACAGCTGCGCTGCTTGCCCAGATGAAGGCGGCTGCCTGCGCCAGCAGCGAACTGGACGGCCAGATCTACCGCCCGCATCACATGCACCACACAACAACAGGCAGCTGTGCCGGGGGGTGTGCCTGCTCTGCAGGCCAAGCCGCCGCCGCCGCCGGCAGCGAGCCCGCCCCCGTGCCCGCCATCCAGCCCAGGAACGCGCTGGGCACGCCCTCCTGGTGGATCACCCCCGCGGGCAGCGGGCAGCAGATGTCGCCCAAGCACAGCGGGCCGCGCGCGCCCAGCCCGCCCACTATCCCAGAGGGCGTGCCCGCGCCGCCGGTGGGGTCGGGACGCTCACAGCTTGGCTCCGGGTCGGGCGACGAAAACGGGACGGGCAGCAACAACAGCGGCAACAGGTGGGAGTGGCGGGGTGGGAAGCGGGGGGCTGGCGGAGGGTCTGGTACCGTGGGGTCGCCAGGAGGCGCGGCAGGCGCATGCGCTGCGCATGCCGTCGCCGGCACTCTTGTTTCAACCAGCCGCCGCCTGGCCTCCACTTGTGGCCGCTTGCACGGCAGCAGCCGACACATCCATCTATCTCGGGGCGACCTCCCCTCTCCCCCCTCCCCTGCCACCCCTCGCCTCTTGCTCCCCTCGCCGCTTTGTTCCCTCCGCTCGCCCCTTGCTCCCGCCCCTCGCCCACGCCCGCTCATCCACACCCCACCGCCCCATGCCGCCGCCCTGTCACCCCACCCCACCCGTGTGCAGCCACGGCAGCAGCGGCCTGCTGGTCACCGACCCCCTCCTCAACTGGGTGAACACACACCTCAAGAGCCAGCTGTCGCAGCCCTCCACGCAGCGGGACGGCGGCAGCACGCCACCCACGCCCATGGACAAGGCGTTTTCGGGCGCGAGCGACAAGATGTCGTTTGGCAGCCTGGGGCTGTCCACGGGGGCCACCACGCTGTCACGCAGGAGCACCATGGTGGACATCAAACCATGGTGGGCTGGGCTGGGCTGGGGGGGGGAGGAAGGGAGGCTGCTGCTGCCCTCCCTTGCGGCATGTGATGCGACACTCTGGGGGCCTGGGGAAGCCGGGGTGGGCCCGGCAATTGTGGGGGTGCCGGCAGGCGGGGCCAGGGCCTGCCCACGGGTGGCCATGCAGCTGCTCAGGGGAGCAGTGGGGGTGGGCACCCAAGCCCTGCTGGGTGAGGCGGTGGGGTGGTGTGCAACGTGGCAAGTGCGATGCTGTGCAAGTGATCGACTGCGACGACACCCCATGCTTACTCGCGCCCCGTGCCGCATTGGGCCCATGCTGAGCCATGCTGTGCCGCGCTGTGCCGTGTCATCGTGCAGGGAGATTGATTATGACGACCTCATGATCCAGCGCCCCATCGGGGAGGGCAGCTTCGGCAAGGTGAGCCCCGCTGCCTGTATGGGCTGTACACATATGGGGGTTTGGCCACCCCGGTGCTTGAGTTTCATTTGTGGCGTCGGATGCAGATGCAGGGCAGCTTCGGCAAGGTGAACCCCGCTGCCTGCAGACGTTGCACTGCATGGGTACTGGCCACCACACGCCCTCCCTCCTCCCCGTACACTGGCCACCTCCCCTCGCCAGCCCTGATCACTCCTGCCCACCCCCTCCCCTGCCCGCCTGCTGCCTCCCCTTCTTCCCTACGGCTGCCTGCCCACCCCCTCCCCTTCCCCTCTACGGCTGCCTGCCCACACCCTCCCCTGCCCCCCGCCCCCGCTGCCCCCCCGCCCGCAGGTCTACCTGGCCAAGTGGAACGAGACCCTGGTGGCGGTCAAGCTGCTGCTGAGCCTGCAGGACATACAAAAGGTGGCGGGACCAGACGCAGCCCTCACCCTCTCCTCCCCCGTGCTCCACAACCTGCAAAAGGTGGGTGGAGGGCCGGGCGCGGGGGGCGGGGCTTGATGAGACAGCTGCGGCAGCGGCAACCCCGCCAGCTGCCTTCCAATTGAATTGAACTGGAAAGAGTCCAGGCGGTGCGGTGCGGTTGCCCAGCCGGGCCGCGCCCACCACCATCAAGCCCGCCCACTTGCGCCGCCAAGCACCGCCCTCCCATGCAGCGCCCATCACCCTCGCCCGGTTCTGCCCTGCAACTTCCCCTTGCCACCCCCCGCAGGAGTGCGCCCTCATGGCCGCCATGCGCCACCCCAACATTGTGCAGTTCATGGGCGTCAGCGCCTGCCCGCCCGCAATGGTCACAGGTGGGTGGGGATGGGTGGCAGGTGGGGCGGCAAGGGGGCAGGCAGGGGCACCCGGCGCCCGTCTTGTGGCTCACCTCACCGGCCTGCCAAGCTGGCGCTGTCAGTGCCCGGCCGTTTCCCCTGCTCCCTGCGCTGCTGATGCCTGCTCTAGCCCTCCGCCCGCCATCCCCCGCACCTCCCGACCTCCTCACCGGCAGCCGCCGGCTTTGTTACCGCCCGCGGCTGTAATGAGCACTGCCCTCTGGCCCTACACCCGCCCCATCCCCTCCCACCACCCCACACAAAACTGAGATTGCTGCAGCCCGTGCCTGACCCACACTTGCGCCCCTGGACCCCCTGCCACCCCCGCCCCCCCTTCCACCTGTGCTTGAAGAGTACTGCGGCAAGGGAGGCCTGGTGGATGTCCTGAGGGCCGCTGCCACCAACCCCAAGCAGGCCTCGCTCCTCACATGGGCCCGACGCCTCTCCCTGGTGAGTGGGCCCGCCCGCCACGGCCCCGCCCGCGTGCCACGGCTGCGCCCCCTCCTGCGCTCCCTCCTGCGCTCCCTTCTGCATCATCTTCCGCCCCAGCCGCACTGCCCCCATGGCTGAGCCTGCTGCTGCCGGCCTCTGGCCGTGCAGTCCTTTGTCTCCACTTGCCAGAGCCCAAGGCGCCATCCCGCCGACCCACCAGCCTAGCTGCCGCTGCCGCCTGCGGCTGCCTGCTGTGCCCTCGCCTCGTCCCGCGGTTGACTTTTCCAAAAGGGTTGCTGAGCCGTTGCTCCCGCCCGCCAGCTCACCCCGCCCCACGCCTTCGCTCGCCCCCTCGCCCCCACAGGCGCTGGATGCCGCCAAGGGCATGCTGTACCTGCACCGCAAGGGCATCATCCACCGCGACTTGAAGAGCCCCAACCTGCTGGTGGACAGCACCTGGCGGGTCAAGGTGTGCGGCACCTTGCCTGTGTGCCTGCATGCGCGTGTGTGGGGGCGCATGTACCCTCTGCCAACGTATGCGCGCGTGTGTGTGGACAGACCCTCTGCCATCGCCCGGTTGGGGGTGAGCGCCCACCAGGCGGCATCAGCAGGCGGTGCCTGGCACACACTCCCTCCCTCGTGGAGACTAGCCAACCCCAGCCGTCACCAACCAACCAACCAACACCTGCTGTCGTGCTCTCCTCACCAATCTGCACCTCTGTGCCTTCACCCCGCCGACCACCCCTCCCTGCCGTCCTCACCCCGGTTGTGCCCCCTCCCCCCCATCTGCACCCCCCATCTGCCTTCTCCCTGCCGTCCTCACCCCGGCGTCCCCTCCCCTCCCCGCCCTGCTGCAACAGATTGCCGACTTTAACCTCTCCAAGATCATCGACGTGGACGGCCAGAACGCCAAGACGGGCACCATGGCGGGCGCCAACCCCAAGTGGCTGGTGAGCACGCCAGCAAACACACGTACAGACCTTGCCGCTGGCGGAGGCCTGCCCGTGCACCGCTGGACCGCAGCACAGGGCCGGCAGCACAGCCAGTTGTTGCAGTGCAGTGCTGGCGCTGCTGTGGCAATGCCGTGCTCCCCAGCAACCCCGCCCACCTGCCCCCGCCTCCCTCACCTCTCCCCCACCCCCTGCCCCCCGCAGGCCCCGGAGGTCATTGCCGGCAAGCCCGCCACCACGGCAGGCGACGTGTTCAGGTGGGCCATGCAACACTATGCCCCCACCTGCCGTCAACAGCACTGGCCATCATACACACGCATGCCTGTGCCCCGGCTGCTGCTCCTCCTCCCACGCCCGCTGCCCGCCGCCCCTTTCCGGTGTCTCTCTCAACCCTGGAGCTGACCCAGCCCCTCCCCTCCTCCCCTCCCCTCCTCTCACCTCCCCCTCTGTTACCCTTTCTTACTCCCCGCAGCTTTGGGGTGGTCATGTGGGAGCTGCTGACGTGGAGCATCCCCTGGCAGAAGCAGTCCCCCTGGACGGTGGTGGCGCAGGTGCTGGGCGGCAAGCGGCTGCCCTTCCCCGACGCCGACAAGCTGCCGGGCACGCCCGCCGACAACGCGGCGTTTGGGCCAAACCTGGAGGGCTTCTGCGAGCTCATCACCCGCTGCTGGGCGCAGGACCCGGAGGACCGGCCGCAGTTTGAGGACATCATCCGTGACCTGCGGTGAGGAGGGAGGGGGGCGGGGGGAGGGGGTGGGGGAAGGGGGCTGGGAAGTCCAGGGCGTGCCGCTGGGCTGGTGCGTGCTGACCTCTTGCTGTACATGTGCTGATAGCGGGGGGGTGGGGGTCTGCGGTGTGGGCTTGCACAGGGGGGCACCCTTCTTCCTCTTCCTCTCCCTGTGCTGGCATCAGGAGGCGCCCTGGGTGCCTTTTTGGGGCTGCCTGGTGGGGCCGGGTGGTTGCCATGTGCCTCGCGCCATGGCGCCATGTGCCATGCGCTGTGCGCTGGGTGCGACATCTCGTGTGCTCACTCACGCTTGCCTGCACCCGTCCAAACGCGAAGCGCAGCAAGCACCAGCCTCACACACGCGTGTCCCGCCCCACCCCTCCTGCCTGCAGCAAGCTTGCCGAGGCGTCGGTCCGCTCCCAGTAGGCCCGCCCATGCTGACTGTGCGCGCCAGCCTGGCGGCACACGTGGCACTTGCTTGGCACCGCTGCGACGCCGCCGGCCTGCCTTTGTGCTGAGCAGCAGTGGTCGTGGCACCCGCTGCTCAGCAGCGTCTCGTACCTCCTGGTGAGGACTGCACCACCTGGGCGCCCACACGCGACCCGTGGTGGCGTGTCGTCCCTCTTGAGGAGCTGCATGTCAACTCCAGCCCATCCTCGCATGCCCTCCTCCCGGGCCACCCCCCGGCTCCTCTCTTCTTGACTAGCAACTGCCCCGCTCCCTCGCCTGCCCCCCCCCCCCCCCTGACCTTACCCGCCCTTGAACTGACGCACGCATCCCGCCGGCCCCCTCCACCTCGCCCCATGCCGCGCCCCTCTTGCCTCCGCCTGCCTCCCGCCCGCGCATGCACGCTCTGTGTCCCGCCACCTGCCCTGCCCCGCCCTGCTCCTCTCTGCCGAGGCGCCAGCTCCATCAACTTGCCAGCCTGCCCCGCTCTGCCCCAACGTCCTCCAAACACCCGCGGGTGCCCCCATCCAACTCAACCAGCCTGCACAGCCGGGCCCCGTCCTCGATCATTTCATGCCGCCCTGCCCTCGCCTCGCCGTGACCTGGCCGCCTGTCAGCCTGCACCCCCTGTGTACCTCCCCTCCCCTCCCCCTCAGCCCGCAACACCCCTGCACACCTGGGCCGCGCCCCTGCTCTGCTCTGCTCTGCTCCGCAGCTGCGCCACCCCGCAGTGCGCTGCCGTGCCAGCGACCCACGCAGCTGGGCATTGCCGTGCGCTGGCGTTGTTTTGTAAACACATGTGTCGTTCCAGAGTGGGGGCACGAACAAGGAGCGCAGTGCTGTGTCATGCACGAAGGCAGAGGGGAGGAGGAAGGGGGTATAGCAGAGGTGCGGTGGAGGTGAGGGTGGTAGGGGGGTGCGGGGGCCGCAGCGGGGCCGGTGAAACGAGGGGCGCCTGGTGGCGGCGGATGGGGAGGTGCAGGCAGGGCAAAAGATGCCCAGCGTAGCTCGAGTATACTTGTTATATTATTGCACAGTGGTCGCTCCAGATCGGTTAATTTGAGCGCCTTGGGGTGGAAGGATGCGTCGAGGACGGGTGGGGAGAAGGGGCGTAATTGCATAGGTGGGGGGCGGGCGGGCCGTGCCGCCAGGGCGGCGGGGCCGCCTGCTTGCCGCCGCCCGCTGTGCTGGCCAGCCTGGCCGGCGTGACGAGCGGCTGCGCACGCAATCAGTGCTGCTCAAATGTGTCATGAAAGTGCCTGGCAAGTTGCACACTCAATACTCATGCGCCACTCCTGCCACAGGTGCTGCGCCACTCCTGCCACAGGTGCTGCGCCACTCCTGCCACAGGTGCTGCGGGCGGCATGGGAATCCGGATCTGGCAGGCTCTCAGGAGGAGGAGGGAGGCCAGTCCTCAGGGCCAGCCTCTCTGGACCAGCCGCTGAGGGTAGGATAAATGAAGGAAGCCTGCCAGGCTGAAGCGCCTTGGAAAAACATGGGTGGCACGCTTCGGGAAGCCAGGAGGACGCTAGGCAGCTGCGGGAAGTCAGGTGGAAGCTGCGGGGAAGCCGGGCGGAAGGTGGGCGCCCTCACTCCAGGAAGTTGTCGTCATCCATCATGTCCACCACAGCCTCCTCCATGCGGATCTCCCCAGACAGGCCCAGCCCCCCGCTGCCGTTGCTGTCGGCGCTGCCGTTGCGGCCGCACTGCCGGGGCAGGATGGGGAGGGACAGGACCACAGGCTGTGAGGGTCAGCTGGAATGGAAGTCGAGCCGAGGCGGGTCAAGTCGTGTTGAGGGGACGAGGTTGGCGGGGAAGGCGTCGGGTTGGGGAGTGGTGTTGAGTGGGGAGTGGTTGGGAATGCTGGCAGAAATGAGTGAGGAGAGCCGGCGGGCCGGCGGGCAGGCCGGCGTGTGAGGCCAGGCGGGGCTGCATGCGCTGCCGCTACTGACGGCTCGGCATGCAACGCCGCACGTGGGGCCGCCCAATGCCCGCCCTCTCTCCAGACTGCACACATCCCCAAGCACCCACCTGCTGCCCCGGGATGCGGGCTGCCTGGATCACAGACGCAATCTCGGCCTCCGTCTGGGCGGGTGGCACAGATCTGAGCGCGGCGCTGATGCTCTGCAGGCAAGGGAGGGGGCGTGGCGGCGGCAGCGGAGCTAGGCGCGGCTCGGGAGGGACGCTGAGAGCTGCACGGCCGGGCGTCGCCCCCGCCTGCTGGCGGCAGTCACCCCCATCCTCCAACCTGCCCCCTGCCTCTGCCGCTGCTGGCCGCCCGGATTCGCACACCCGCGCTGCTTCGCCCTCACACCCCGCCGCCTCCTCGCCCACCCTCCTGACCCCTCCCCCTCCCACGCCCCCTCCCGCCCCACCTGGCACTCCCGCGGCAGGTTTGCCAGGAACCAGGGGTGCTGCCGGATCTCCGCCAGCGAGATGCGTTGCTCGGGGTCGGGCACAAAGATGCGGCGGATGAGGTCTACGCACGCCTCCGACAGGCGCAGCTGCGGTGGGATGCTGTATTGCACGGCCATGATGCGCTGCAGGGGGCGAGGGTGCGTGGAAACCAAGTGTTTGTGCATTGGTTGGACAGCGGGCACGTCCGAGGGCAGCTCGTATTGCACGGCCATGATGCGCTGCAGGGTGGGCCATGGGTATGGTGGGGTGGGGAGGGACAGTACAAGGCGGGGCGGATGGGGTGATGGCAAGCTGAGGTGAAGAGTCCGTGGGCAGGAGACGGGCGGGGGGAAGGGTCGGTGCTGGCCGTGCAGGGCAGCAGGCGGGATGGGGAGGTGCGGTGGGAGACGTGGTGGTCGGAAAAGTGGGCACACACAGGCGGCGTTGCGCACGACTGTGCATTGCGCATGCGCACCTGCTGCCTCCTCTCCCCACTGGCAGCGCACAGAAGCCCAGCCAGGCCGCGCACATGCAACCACGAGCAGCGGCAAGCTGCGCAGCCGGGGCGGCAAGCACAGCATGCATAGCACGCACAGCACGCAGCCTAGCATGCCCACCTGCACTGTCCTGCGGCAGCTGGACGGGTTGGCTGGGTCCTGGAAGGGGTAGGCGCCTACCAGCATTGTGAACAGGGCCACCCCGCAGGACCACACATCCGCCTTCTCCCCATCATACTGCACAGGTGGGCAGGCAAGGAGGGGAGGGCAGGGCAAAGATGCAGGCAGGTGGGGCCCAGGTGAAGAACAAGGGTTCTTCAAAGACGTGGTAGGGGTGCAGGAATTGAAGCCATGGCGCCAGGTTGCTGCCAGGTGCAAGGTCGCACAGGGTGACAGGGGGCAGGCGCGGGGCATGCTGCAGTTTGGGCAGGAGGCCCTGGCTTGGCTGAAGGAGCAGCTCAGCAAAGCAAGCAGGCAGTTGAGTGACTGGCGACGATCCCGCACCCTGCTGCCCACGAGCCAGCTCACCGTGCCGCGCGACAGCACCTCTGGCGCCACGTAGGCGGGCGTGCCCACC
The DNA here is from genome assembly GCA_029339195.1 of Micractinium sp. NFX-FRZ. Classification (NCBI taxonomy): domain Eukaryota; kingdom Viridiplantae; phylum Chlorophyta; class Trebouxiophyceae; order Chlorellales; family Chlorellaceae; genus Micractinium; species Micractinium sp. NFX-FRZ. The sequence goes on along the minus strand of JAPTJF010000091.1, from coordinate 99,318 downwards.
GTCGTCTTGGGCGTCGAGTCGGTGTCCCGGTTCTGCAGGCGAGCGGTACGAGCAAGCAGCGGGTGCTCGGGTAAGCCGCAGACAATCGTGTCAAGCAGTGGAGAAAATCCCACTGACCCCACGACTTCATCTCTCCACGTAACTCTGCCCTCCTGCCCGAGCTGTTGCCATTGCGCTTTGCCAACCTGCCCCGCTGCCCCAGCTGTCGACAACGATCCTTGCCAATCTGCCCCGCTGCCCCTGCTGTCACCGTCCCTCTGTGCTGCCGGGCCCGACGGCAACACCACAAAAGACGCCGCCCGTCCCAGCCCTCGTGCCTTGCTATACCTGCAGCAGGAGGAGCGGCGCACAGGGAATGAGGGCAGTGGGGCTGGGCGCGCAGCGCTAACGCGGCGGTACGCTGCAGCTGCCCTCCAGCCAGTTACACAAACACGCAGTCCAATTCCAGCACACATGCTGTGACCAAAGCAGGGCCGACACAGCACACGCACATACCACATTGCCCTCTCGGCCATTGCCAGACCGATGCATAGCTAACGGCCCTTGCCACAACGATGCATCGCGACGCTCAACAAGGCAAGAGGGAGGGAGGGAGGGGGCGCTCACCCAAAGTCGCAGATGAGGACCCGCGGCACGGAGCGCCCATCCAGCAGCGTGTTCTCCAGCTTCAGGTCCCGGTGGCACACGCCCTGCGGGGGAGCAGCGCCGGGAAGTGAGGTCAGAATGGGGGTGCCCGACTGCCGCGCGTTGCATGCCGCCCGTTGCTTGCCGGAAATGCTGTGCTGCATGACTGCCAAACGGGAGGTCTGTTGGGCGAGCAGCGTGCTGGAGTGGCGCCGGGATGTTCAGATGCACAAGGACTGCCATTCTTCCGGGGGCAGCCAGCTGGGCAGCAGGCGGACGGCGGCGCAGGCATTGCACCCCACCTTCCCACTGCCCCTGCTTCGTTCTCTTGGCGGGGTGGTTGAAGGTGGCCCAGCCCCATGATCTTTCCTTAAGGACAGCTCCCCCCGCTGCGTGAAAGCACCCCCATGCACGTCAAACACCCACTGCCCTCAATCAAGTAACGGCAGGACCCCATTGCCAACAGGCGCCCTGCCATGGGCCCCGCTGGCACGCACCCTGCTGTGGCACCACGCCACGCCGCACACAAGCTGCTGGAAGAAGTAGCGCGCAATGTCCTCCTTGAAGCGAGACATCTTGATGACCTGGTCAAACAGCGTGCCCCCGGAGGCAAACTCCATGGCGATGCCCAGGTGGGTGCTGGTCAGGAAGACCTGCGCAGCGGGGAGATGTGTGGCGAGGGATGAGCTGTGCCCAGCACATGACAAAAGGGCTGGAAGGCGCCACATGCCTGCGCCCAAGTGGGTGCTGGCAAGGAAGGCCCGAACCGCACACAGATGGTCAACAGGTGTACGTGCATGCAGGTCTGTCATTGTCTGACCAGTAACAGTGTGTGTGCATGGAGGGCGAGAGCGGCATGGCGATGCTCAGCGGGGCGGGGCTGGTGAGGATGGCCCGGAGGAGGGTGGCGGGAGGAAGAAGGCGGGGTGCGGCAGGGGCCCAGGCCAAAGGGGGGCATGTACCGAAGTGCGCCCCACTTCCCTGCATCTGCACAGTGCTTCGCTTCACCTGAAGAACAATCAAACCTGAAGAACAACAAAATGCAGAAGCAGAAGTGTCCCAAACTGCATCTGCAGGAACCCTCCCATTCCTGCCCACGGCAGCCCGCAGCGCACCTCCCTGAACTTGACAATGTTGCTGTGCGCCGACAGCCGCCGGTGGTTCTGGATCTCGCGCTCCACATTCTTGTCCACCTGCATGCCCAGCGGCAGGGTGTGCCCTCATTAGGGGAGCCAGTAAACCGTCAAAGCCGTCTATGGCTCGTGTCCTCCCGCCGCCACGGGCCGCCCCGGCAGCAGGAGACGGCAGCGTCTCGTGTGCCCCCTGCCCGTCCGGTCCCCACCCCAACACAATTTGCCCACGCACCAGCTCTCCGCGGCGTATAAACTTTACCGCCACTTGCTCGCTCGTGAGGCGGTCCTTCATAAGAACGGCCACGCCGTATGCCCCTTTGCCAAGGGGACGTATCTGTGGGATGCAAGCCGGGGCGGGAGCAGGGGGTGGGGACGCGCTAGACGCGCTAGGCGCTTCCGTGGAAATTGGCACCGGCACAGCAGCCCTCCCCAAGGCCGTCCCGACGTACCCACTCATATCTGGGCCCCACATCAATGTCCCCCTGTTCAAGAGTCGGCGCCATCGCCGACCCCGCAAGTGCAATACTGGCTGCCCTCCTCCAGCTGCTTGCAGGCGCCAAGGGCTGCTAGTGCTGGAAGGAAGAGAGGGCCGGCAGTGCTTGGCCGCAAGCAGCGCCTTTGAGCTGCGTCCTGCTGGCACGCCCCGTCATGCCGCGTCAGCCAGTGAGTGATGTTGCACCCTGCCAACACACCCCTGCACCCTGTGCTACCTGTGTTCCCGGTGATGTGATCTGCCACAACCGTGTCGTTCACATGGAAGGGCACCAAGTGCTGCCGCGTGCGTCCTACGCCGGCGGTTCAGGGCACGCCCACCTCCACCGCCGCGGCGAGAAGCAGCGCCGCCAAATGCGGGTGCCGCAGCACTAGACCGCCGCCGCCACGCTTGTGCTGCGGCTTGGTGTTGTTCAAGTCCCCCACCAGCACCAGCGGCAGAGAGCTGCACACTGCCAGCTTGGCATGCTCAGATCCCGACAGATATGCGGCATGGGAGGAGCCGGGCACCGCGAAGCGCCCCACGTTCTGCACTGCCGAAGAGGATGCACACTTGCCCTCATCACCCTGCGTTGCATTGACACAAGAGGGGAAAGGCAACATGGTGATGAGCAGGGGGCTGCAGCAGAAGCAGCACACTCAACCACAGCGTGCTGGAAGGCCCCCCTCCAGCCGCCAGCACCACACACACAACAGAAGGGCCACAGGAGCAGGCGGACCTTGCAAGTCGGAGCACAAGGAGCAGCCCCTGCATGGGTGCCTTCCCCCCCCCCAACACAACCTCATGCAGCCGTTTCCCCCCTGCCCTTCCACCTTGTTTGTGTGCTGGTTGGTCCGCACCAGCCACGTGGCGGGGCCAAAGCGACGGGCCAGATGTTCATAAAAATTGGCATGGGGCTCATTCGACTTGCCCAGGTGCCACACTCCGGGGCTGCAGGGGGTGGTGCGACGGAGCAGGGGCCAGGCTGGGTGTGCCGGCGCTGTGGGAATGCAACAGACCGCGTGCGGGTCTGAGTGCAAATGCAACGCACCGGCAGCACCGTGGGGTATCCCACAGCGCCCTCCCACCGTGCACAAACGCTTTGGGACTGTTGAGAGCAAGACAGGGTGCTGCAAAAGGGCCCCCGCCCCTGCCCCTCCCTGCCCCCCAGCCCCGTGCACTGCCCCTGCCCACCTCAGTGGCACCATGCGGAAGCCCCTCCCCTCAGCCTTGGTGTAGGCCTCTGGCGGGTCTGGCCACACCCGGGGGTCAGACACGTGGTACACCAACACCTGGGGAAGGGGTGAGCAGGGGGTGCCGGAGCAAAGGGGTGTGTGTACTTCATTTAAGGAAGGGGAAGTTGAGCTTCACTTATGGAAGGGGAAGTTGAGGCCGAGGCCGCGGCATCATGGCTGCCAGTGCGCAGCTGCCTGCCAGCTGCACGCCTGCCTGCTCAGCCAGGGCATGCCCGCCAGGTGTCCGCCGCTCAGCTGCATGCCCTGCCCCCACCCTGCCCCACCCGGGCCACGCACCTGCATGTGCCGCAGCTGCTGCAGCACTGCGGGCAGCTGCGCCGCGGGCAGCAGCAGCCAGAGGAAGGACTGCCCCTTGACGGTCTGAGGGTCGTCAATGCGGGACAGCGCGCCGTGGTGGCGGCCCACGCCAGGGCAGGGCCACTTGGGCACTGAGTGCACCAGGAAGCCGACATGCCTGGAGCTCCAGAGCACCACGCCCTTGGCATGGCCAGGCGCCTGGTATGGCACCGGGCGTGCGCAGCCTGGCAGGGTTGCAGGGGGCGGGGCGAGGTGGGGTAGGGATGAGCAGCTGGGGCAGGCACAGCAGAAGGGGACAGTGAGTGGCGAGCAGCTGGCACAAGCACAGCAGAAGGGGAGGTGCGAGGATGAGCATATGGCACAGGCACAGCAGAAGGGGAGGGGGTGGGAATGAGCAGCTGGTGCAGGCACAGCAGAAGGGGAGGGGGTGGGAATGAGCAGCTGGTGCAGCCACCGATGCCGCACTTTGCTGGCCCCAGCAACCCGCCACGCAGCAGCTCCTCCTCACCCTCAGGCGGGCTGTCGTTGTAGTAAAGGCATCCATCCCAGCGCTGCCCCGTCTCCATCACACGCGCCAGCCAGCCGTCAATGCTGTCCCACTCCTGCAGCACGCCCTCCTGCCGCCCGCTGTGCGTGGCAAACGCCGCCCGCGAGCCGCCCGCCACTTTGTACGCAAACGCCCAGTCCTGCGCCACAGCGCCCGTGCCCGCCACCTGCTGCTGCGCCTGCGGCACAGCAGGCGGAGCTAGCACCTGCGGCTTCCCAGGCTGCTGCTGCTGAGGCTGCGCCAATGGTTTGTGAGGCGGCGGCGGCGGTTGCCAGGCAGGCGAAGCGCTGCCGCCGCTGACCAAGAACTGCTGCTGCTGGGGCCGCGTGGGTTTGAGTGGGGAGAAGTTGCCCGACTCGAGGTCTGCGCTGGGCAGGCGTCGCCGCTTGCAGCGGCGGCACAGGCACCACACTGCCACGGCTGCAGCACAGGCAGGCAGCCAGGCGGTGGGGTGAGGCACCCATGGCAGGCTGCAGAGGCAGCACCCACATCCTGGCTGTCCTCACCACTGGCCAGCAAAACACCAGGGCAGCGCCGCCGGCACCCGCTGGCGTGCGCCCCGCCCGCACCTGCCAGCAGCGCCGCCGCCACGCACACTCCAATGATGACCCAGGTTGTGGTGCTGATGCCACTGCCACCGCTGCTGCTGCCACCGCCGCTGCTGCTGCCGCCAGGCTTGGAGGCCGTGGGTGGCAGGCCCGGCGGCGCGGCAGCAGACACCACACCTTCCAGGCCGGTGCCGCCGCCAGCACTGGTGGGTGCTGCCGCAACGGCTTCAGGCTGCGGGCCGGCCGGGCAGGGGCTCATGTAAGAGGCGAGGCGCACGCGGCAGGGCTGGTCCCAGTTGAGACAGCGCAGCCGGATTGTGACCGTAATGGGGCCGCCCGCCTGGCAGCGATCAACCACCGGGGTGGTGGCGCACCCGCCTGCAGAGGTGGCTGCCGCCTCCTGGGCGCCGCTGCCCTCATCCCACACCTCCACCTCAAATTGGCTGGGGCCTGCGGGGCTGCTGCCATCCTGCATCAGCACAGCCGGGATGTGCTCAAGCAGAGCAGTGCATTCGGGCATGTGCAGCGGCAGGTGCGTTGAGTGCGGAGCAGGGCGCAAGAGGCAACGGGCGCCGCAGCAGGTCCAGGTGCAGCCAGCCTACCTCTGCTGTGGCCACAACATAAATAGGCCCAACATTTGCAAAAGACGCCACGGCGGTGCTGCCGCCCTGTGGGGCTTCGACGCTCGCCTCGGCGCCGCCAGGCACCAAGTCTGGGCACGCGACAGCGGTGGACTGCTGCAGCTCACGCAATGCTCTGCAGCACCCATGGATGAATTGAGTGAACGACAGCCTGGGCATCAAAAAGGCAAAACAACAGTGCCTGGCAGGGAAAGCACTCACCTGGCAGGCGCCGCGGCACACAGCAGCAGGAGTGCCGCCGCCACCGCCACTGCCGCCACAGAACGGCGGGGCGGCGCCCGGGGTCTGCGCGCCGCCATTAAGTTGCATGCAGCATCAGCACTTCCCGCACGCAGCAGCTGTCGCGCTCTGCGCGCGCCTGCTGTAGACACCGTTCCGGTCTCGCACGCCCGCGAAGACAGACGTGCTTTACAAGCTGGGAGTTACAATAGACGAGGGCCGATGAAAGCAAGGCGGCGCAAGAGCCATGCTTGCGACGAGCGCCGGTCGCCAGGCGGGCACACCAAGCGCGCTGCGCAGGTCCGTCTGCATGTGCCAATCCTCCAACACCGGCATCATGCCAGCCCTCTGGATACTGGAACCGCGGATGAGTGCCCTTGTATATCAGGTTACAGTGGCAGGCAGCATTTGTCTTGAAGTTTGGCTTGCGCAGCACGAGCTGCAGGCATGCCCATGTGCTGGGCAATACACAACTGAGTAGTAAGAGATGCAAGTGTTCATGGCAGTCAGGAGTAGCAAATACAGGGCGCTACTGCCCAAGGTATTAGAGTGACGAGTGAAAGACGGGGCATGCAGCTCGTGCAGCGCTGCCATGTCATCCCGGCGCCCCGCCCGCCCCCCGTCGGCGCCGAGCCGGGGCAGGGACGGGAAAGAATTGCAATACAAGTGGCATGGTCAGCGGGAAGCCTCGCACCTCCCACATCAGACGCCCCGCACGCCCACCCTCGGCGCAGAGCCGGGGCAGGGAGGGGAAAGAATTGCAATGCAAGTGGCATGTTCAGCGGGAGGCATCGCGCCCCCCACAGTCAGCGCGCCACCGGTGTGGCCACCAGCGCCGCTGTCGCCTCCTCTAACACCACGCAGCGCCGGTCGATGCACAGGCTGGGAGCCGACCCAAGGGTGCATGAAGAGAAGGCGTGGATGGCCCTGCTCATCACCCTCACAGGCAGCACATCATCATCCACGCCATCCTCCTCAACCGCCCGCAGCTGCTGCGGCGCCCCACCGGGCGCTTCACCCCGCCTGCCGGGCCGCCAGCTGAGCAAGTCGCTGCTGCCGCCGCTGCTGCTGCCGCTGCCGCCGCTGCTGGCGCTGCCGGTCGGCGCGCTGCTGTCGAGGGTGCTGAGGGAGGACAGGTTGAGGCGGGAGGGCAGGGAGAGCTCTAGCAGATCGACATAGGGCAGGCGGGCGCCATCTGCGCTGCAGGCCAGGCGGCGCAGCCAGTCGCGGGTGCGCCCCGGCCGGTGGTCGATGTGCATCTGTGGGTGGGGAAGGAGGAGAGGAAGGGAGTGGGGTGGGCGCTTGCAGGTGAGTGGAGGTGGCAGGGGGACACCCGACTGGCAGGGGGTGAGAGTAAGAGTGGGAAGCAAGTGCATGATTGCTCACCATGCCTTCACGCATCAGGGGCGGGATGGTGCGAGCAGGGAAGCGTCAAAGGCACACCCATCCGGCTGACCGCCCCAACTTCCAGCACAAGTGTGCATGCACACACACACACACACCCCGCCAGCTCACCAGCAGAGCGCGGAAGCCGCCCCCAGCAAAGGGCGGGTCCCGCATCAGCGCCGCCGCCACCTCAAACCCAGCAGACCCGTCATCCGCATCCCCGTCTGTCAGCAGCACAAACGAGTGCAGGCTGGGACGGGGAGCTGCCCCTGCTGCCCCCCCTGCCCCTGCTGCTACACCGCTGCCCCCTGCGCCGCCGCCGCCGCTGCCGCCGCCGCTGCCGCTGCTGCTGTTACTGCTGCCAGTGAAGGCGTCGCGGTTGCTCAGAGAGAAGGCACGTGCCTGGGCGGCTTGGTCAGACACGACCCGCCGGAGGGCGCGGCAGAGGCGGGAGCCCCAGCGGCGCAAGCCCGCGTGGCGCACCGCCCCCGTGCACTCAGCCAGGAACGCCGCCTTGTCAAAGGAAGCTGCGGGGAAGGGGAGAGAGGGGAGGGGAGCATTGGGTGAGCAAGGTGGAGCGGGTGAGGGGCACGGGTTGTGACGAGCGGTGTGTGCAGGGCACGGCCAGGTTGGCATGGCTGGAGTAGTATGCAGTGGCGCATTGCCGGCCCTAGGGCACGCCCCAGGGTACCGAGGCAACTTGCCCTCCCATCCAAGCCCTCCCGTAGCCCAGGAAGCCCAATGATGCACTTGATGCACAGCACCACTGCGCATCAACGTGCCACACCAAACCGCTTTGTGGCTGCCTTCACTGAACAAAAACTATGCTTGAGGAAACGGCATTAGTCAAACAGGACTGGGACGGGACCAGCATATGCACCTGGCTTGCGGAACCAGCGCTTGATGGGAGCCAGCTCAAAGTCAAAACACGTGACCTGCAGGCAGCCCACAAGAAGAGAGCAGCCAGAAAGCAGGCATGCAACCAGATCGGGTTGAGGAGGCAGGGGTGGGCAGGGGCCTGCCGGCAGCAGTGCGTGTCCACCGCGCGTCCGCGACCAGCTTTCAACTTCTGACCAGCCCATGGCACAGCAACGGCGGCAGCAGGCATCTGGCAGGCGCCGACACAGCAAGCCTGCGAGGTGCCAGCCAGCCTGCGCACCTGCACCCACTCGCCGCCCGCCACGCGTGTGTCCACCACGCACGCCAGGGTGGCGAGGGCAAAGCAGAGGCGGGAGACGGCGCAGGGCTTCCAGGCGCGGCTGCTACCCATGGAGCCTGCAAAGGTGGTATGGGTATGGTTATGGTAAAAATTATGGGAGGGAGGGAGTTGTGGTTAAGGGCAAGGCTATGGTTATGGGAGGGAGGGAGGTGATCCAGCCCAGCCCCAAGCAGCCGGAGCACATGTGCTGCGCGCTGATAGCACGGCAGATGTCTGCTTGTGACCACGTGTGTACTGCAAGCAAATGTGTGCCCAGCGAGCTCTTGGCGACACGTGTCCAGCGCACAATGTCGGCAGGACTGGTTGCGGCTACGCTTTCAGGCAGGTTGTGGCACTCACTCGACACATCGATGCAGAAGCTCCAAGTGGAGGGCTGCTGCTGCGCCTGCTGCGCCCGCTGTGCCTGTTGCGTCTGCTGCTGCTGCATCTGCGCCTGCTGCGCCGCTCGCTGCTGCATCTGCTGCACCTGCTCCGCTTGCCCTTGCTGCGGCTGCTGCGGCGGTGGCTGCGCCTGCTGCTGCTGCGCTGGTCGCTGCTGCGTCTGCTGCACCTGCTGACGCACGCTGCTCTCGGCTGCTGCGGCTGCAGCGCCCAGCTGCTGCATGATGCCCTCAAGCAGCGCTGCGCTGTCAAGCAGAGGTATGTCCATTGCTACATGCGAGCTGCCGCTGCGGCTGCCGCGTGGCGTTCGCCGCTCGGATGCCTGCTGGAATGGGGTGGGCGCAGCTGCTGCAACTGCTGCTGCCTGCGGCTGCGGCACGGGAGGCGCTGCCTGCACTGACGCCTGCCATGCAGCCAGCTCGGCAAGCAGCGGGGCGGGCATGGGGCTTGTCACAGGCGGCGGCATCGAGGAGCGATGGTCATGTACCGAGGGTTGCGGCTGCTGCTGCAGCGTGTGCTGCGTCTGCTGCGTCTGCTGCGGCTGCGGTTGCTCCTGCTGCTGCTGCACCAGTGCTGGCACCAGCCCTGGAAGGTGCATGGAGCGCACTGTCCAGTTTCCATGGACGGTGCCCGAGCGTGAGCGTGCCCCAGCCACCGCGCCAGCAGACTTGATTTTGTCGGGGCGCACGGGCGCGCGGCACAGCGCGCAGTGCCGCAATGCGGCGCCTGTCAAGCATGCCTCGTGGAACAAGTGCCCTGCAGGGCATGGGCAGATCACCGCAATGCAGGCCACTGGTCAGGTGCGATGCTGGCAGCAACCCCGTGAGGCCGGGCTGCGGTATGTGTGGGCTTTGCCAACCGGAGACCGCTCTGAATGCGCGACGCGCCGAGTGCAACCAAACCTGCAATGAGAGCCCTCCAGCCTCACCGCATCCCAAAGAGACCACTCCATCCACCATGCTCTCCAGGCAGATGGGGCAGAGGGCCGTGTTCTGTCCACCGCTGCCGCCGTCGCGGCCGCCGTCCGGTGCGGCCTGCAGCGGAGAGGACGGTGGCGGGAGGAGGTGCAGGCACCTGCGCTTTGGCAGCTGCGTCCCCTGGCGTGCCTCGCAACCTGGCTAGACACGAAAGCGGCAATGAGCGCGGCGAGAGAGGCTGGAAGCTCACCGCGTGCGCTGCCATAGAGGGTGCCGCGTTCGGTGGGGGTTGAGCTTGAGCAGGCGCGCCCAGTCTTGGGCGCGGGTTCTGCAGCTGATCACGAAATATGGGCGAGACGGGAGGACGACACGCCGGGCTCACACGGCGGGGAACAGGTCCCCGAACCAGCGACAGGTTGTGTATTGGAAGGTGCCCGATGGCTCCGAACCGGGCATGCGGAAGATATGATCGGTTGGCAGCCGTGCGGGAGCGCCTGGGGAGGCGTTGGGGCGATTGCTGGTGGCAGCTGCCACCTCGACTGGCGTAGACCCCCTTCAAGATTTCTTCACAGCTGGGGAGGGTCAGGCAAGATCTCTTTAAGCAGGAGAGTGATTGTGCTGCACATGCGCGCCAGCTGGGGTGTGCGCGCCTTCCCTCCAGTCCACCAGCAGCTCCTTCCTGCCGTCCCCGGCCACAGGTGCTCAGAGCGGCTGGCCTAAAAAAAACAATACATGCATGCTAGCAAGGCTCCTGTTCTAACAACCTCTTCCTGGCAGGATTTTTTGCCACTTACACATATACTGCATTAATCTCTGTGACGTGAGGCGGTGCGTGGGTTGGACACACTTGCGCCGGTCAGAGCGCACACTTGGCAGGTGCAGCGCATGCAAGTGGTGCAGTCTCTGGCGTGCCTACGCCCGCTGTGAAGCCTGCATCTGAACACCCACCCAGCAGCCTCCGAAAACCGGCCCCACATCCTCCCGGCACTGAGTTCGCTCCCATGCCGGCTCAAGAGCATGGCTCCGCCAGGCACCTTGCTGCCCTCCCGGCCGGCCCCCGCCAGTGCCCCTGGCCGCCACCTGGCCGTGCACAGCGGTTGCAGCCGCTGCCACGCGCCGCTGCCGTCACTGCTTGCGTGTGTATCGGTTGGGTGTGAAGCGGAAGGGGCCATCCTCTGGAGGGAAGTCGGTGGGCTGGTCCGGGTCGGCCAGAGAGTTGGAGGGGTGCAGGATGCCTGCCCAGGCGGCCTCGGTCGCATGCACCGTCCCCGTCACCATGCTCTCCTGCACAGGGCACAGCGGTGGGGTGGCGGTTGGGAGGGTCTGGGGCCGCAGGGCGGGGGGCAGGCAGCGTGCAAGGAAACAAGAGGCCATCCAGGTGAGCACTGCAGAGGAGCAGGGGCACCCATCCCAGGCTGGGGCACAGGCAGCAGCAGGCGGCGCCGGGCGGCACCACAGGCGGGGAGGCAGCCACGCTGGCGCTGCATGCAATGCAATGCAATGCAAAAGTATATCTTTCCCTCCCCAGTCCCACGAGTCATGCTGCAGCTGCAGCTGGCTCCGAAGATTCTACTGCATGTGACTGACTGATTGGTTGATTGAATGGTTGATTGATTGCTACAGCAGCCCCACACCTCATGCCCCTGCCTCACCCCGCACCGCCACTCACCCGCACTTCCACCATGGCAGCGCCGTCGACCAGCAGCGCGTGGGAGGGCCCGCCCGCCACGCTGGCCCCCCGCAGCACCGCGCGCGCCTCGTCCCACGCCCACACGCCGCCCACACACTGCTCCACGCTGCACCCGGTGATGACGGCCTGGGCGGCACCGCTGAGGTCCACCCCCGGCCCCTTGCACTCCCGCAAGGCGCAGCGGTGCAGCGTCAGGCGGCAGCTGTCCATGCCCACCACGGCCTCCTCCTCACACTCGCTGATGGTGCAGCTGCAGGTGAGGGTTGGGGGAGCAGCAGGGGGGTGGGAGGTGGTGGGCACACAGACAGGGAAGCAGGGCGGCAGGGTTGTGTGGCACCTCGGCTGATCACCTCACCTCACCCAGCAGCACCCCACGCTGCTGCCTGCCCCACCTGCTGCCTTCCCCACCTGCCTGCCTCACTGCCACCCGCCACCTGTCCCGCACCCAAGCACCCACGGCATGTAACCTTTCCCAAGGCAGCTCCACCCGCAGCCTGCTTCCCCCCCGCGCTAGGGAGGCTCCCTCCTCTACCGCCCACCGCCCACCCGCCTCACCCGTGCAGCACCGGCGCCGACTCCTCCATCGCCCGCACCCCCTGCTCCCCGCACTTCTCCACGCTGCACTGCTCCAGCCGGGGGGCGCTGCTGCCGTATGCCTTGACCCCGCACTTCTTGGAGGAGATGACGCAGCGCAAAAAGGTGGGCACCGCTGCAGGCACAGGCGGGGCAAGGGGCAGGCAGGGGCAAGAAGCACAAGTTGTCGGAAACAGACGTCCAACACACCGCAGGCAGGTGGGCACCAGGTGCAGGAAGCAGGGGGGTGGCAGGGGCAGGGCATAAGCTGGGGGCAAGGTTGTGTGGGACAGATCCCAAGCACCGCAGGCAGCGCGACACGCTGCAGGCTGGCGGTCAGGACGGGAGCAGTGGAGCACAGGCTGTTGGGGCGGCTGCCAGAGTGGTACGGATGGAAGTGCGGCTGGGAGTTTGCTGCTGGGTGGGAGGTTGTGGGCCACCATCACATGCAGGCCGAGCCGGCAGCAGCAGCAGCAGCAGCTGCAGCATGGCCACACTGGCCATCCCCACCCCTCCCACCCCGTGGCCTGCCCAAAGGCCCCAGCTGCCCTCCACGTGCCTGCCCGCCCACCACTGCCTCCCACCCACCCACCCACCCACCCACCCACCCGCGCCTCCCGTGTTGACCGCGTCGTCCCCGCTACACTTGATGGAGCACCCCTGGACGAGGGGGTGCACTGTGGAGGGGCCGTCCACCAGCAGGGACTCACGGAACCCGGTCTGGTCCAGCTCAATGTTGCGCAGCACCACGCCGCCGCTGCGGGCAGGGCGGGCCATGGGGCAGGCAGGGCAGGCCATGGGGCAGGTGGTGAGGGCATGGGCAGGGTATGGCTCAAGGCTCCCAGCTGAGTTCACCCGGGCAGGGGCTGGTGAGGTGCCGTGTTGCCTAATCAACGACGTAGAGCTCTTGCAACAACAGTGAAGTGGTGGGCTTGCCTGGCAGCGGGCGCACACCCGCCGCCTGCCATGGTTCGGCTTGGACTGCTCCCCAAACTTGGCATGAAGCCGCAACTGGCATTGGCGCCTCCCCGCCTCCCTACCCTGCCCTGCCCGCCCCAACCGGCTCCCCCCAAACCTCGCGGCGGCCCGCAATCCACGCTCACCAACTCCCACCCACCCACCCATGGCCACCCACCGAGTGATGCGGAACATGGGCACGTTAGCGCGTTGGTCGATGGTGGCCTCCCCCAGCGCCCCCTCCCCCTCAATCAGCAGCCGCTTGTTGACCGGCACGCACTCCCTGCCCAGGCACGCAGGCGGGCGGGCGGGCGGGGGATGGGGCGAGGGCAGGGCGGCAGGGTTGAAATGTAGGCAGGCAGTGGACCTCCGGCGGGCTGGGCAGGCAGGGAGCTGTGAAGTGCAGGAGGCACCACGCGTTCATGGCATGATGCTCCTTCTGTTACTGTTGCCTCCCTTTACCTCTCCCCACCCGCCCCCCACCCTCCACCACCTCCCTTCCCCACCCTCCGCCCGCCCTCACCCCATGCCGTTGTGCGTCCCCCGGCGCAGCAGGATGCGGTCGCCGTCGCGCGCCGCCGCCACCGCCTCCTTCACGCTGCGGAAGGAGGTGCGCCGCCGCTGCTGCACCGCCGCCGTCTGGCGGTAGTCCCAGGACACCAGCGGGTCTGACGAACCAGCGGCAGCGGGGGTGCCAGCCGCAGCTGCTGCCAGCGCACCGCTGCCTGTCCCTGCCTCCCCGGGTGCAGGCAGGGGCAATGTGGTGGTGGGGCCCAAGCTGTCCTCGTCCTCCGGGCCGTCCAGCTCGGGCACGTGGGGTGCGGCACGCCCCAGCCAGGCCTCCTCCCCAGCGCTGCGCACCTGCGGCAGGGGAGGGCAGGTGAGGCTGGTATGCTGGGTTGGTGGTGGGGCAGGTGACAGGCCGGGCGGACGGCGCTGGGGTCGGTGCTTGTCGGTCAAGCCTGCACCCCGCCCTCAGCTCAGAGCCTGCTTGCTGAGTGCTTGACCGTATTGCCATGCCTCACACTGCACCGCCTTCTTCCCCCCTCTCTCTTCCCCCCAACACCTCCCCCTGCCCGCCCTGCTCCCCGCACCCCAGCCCACCCCAGCACCCACCTCCAGCTGCTGCCCCGTGTACCCCGCCAGGCTGCCCGCCCGCGCCGCGTGCACCGCCACCCGGTCCAGCAGGGGCGTGAACTCGGTGTGCCCCTCTGAGTCCTTGGCCGCCAGCTGCTCCCCCTTGCGGCAGGACGCCACCGCCTGCGCCCACTGGCCCAGCGCCAGCTTGGCTTGCGCCAGCCTGGGGGGCCGGTGAGGAAGCAGCGGCGGAGGGGGTGGGAGGGGGCAGAGGCAGGAGGGGTGAGGGGCTGGGTCGGTGAGAACGCATGGGAGGCTGCAAGTGAGGTGCGGGGCATGGGAAGGAGGCAGGAAGTAGTCGAGGCGCTGCCCATCTCCCTTGCAGTCCACACGCGGTGCCTGCATGCCGGCCAGTCGGCCAGCAGATCCCTCATCCCATCATGCACCCCCTCTGCCAGCCTCACCGGTACAGCGGCTTGCTCCAGCGCGGGTGCAGGCGGTGCGCTTGCAATGCGTCGGCAGCAGCCTGCACGGAGAGCAGCGAGGGTAGAGCGGTGGTGGCCGCAACTGTCAGCCGGGGTCGGAGTCAGTGCTGGGATGCATTGTTGACACCATGTGGTGCCAGGCTGCCCTGTTTCTGTCCACTCCTTGTTTGCATTCCGCATGCCACATGCATGCCCGCTGCAACCTTATCCGATGGCACACTCACCCCTTCCAGCCAACCCCACCTTCCGCCTCCGAGGCCCATACCCCTGACACCGCTCCCACCCAGCCCCTCCCACTCACCCGCCCCAATCCCATCTGAATGCGCCCTGGGCACACCACACACATGCATGCCCCACAATACCGCCCACCCACCCACCTCCTGGTTGCGCTTCAGCTTGAGCAGAGCATGCGCCCGGTTGCTGTGCAGCGTGGCCAGCAGCTGGTGGTCAGCATGCCCCACCCCCGCTGCTGCCTCGCCCCCTGCCGCCGCTGCCTCCACCAGAGGTGTTGTCGCTCCTGCTGACCCTCCCTCAACCGCCAGCCCTGCTGTTCCCTCGGGCGTGGTGGGTGCTGTACCGGGCCCGCGCGCCCCCGCCGCCTGCTGCTTCGCCGGCGGCGGCGACCGCTGCTCTGCGCGCCGTGCCGCCGGCTTGCCTGTCACCCCGCAGGCCGCCAGCGCCTGCGTGTAGCATGCCACTGCCGCCTCCAGCTGCCCAGCCTTGAGCAGGGTGTTGCCGCGCTCCTTCAGCTCCAGGGCAGGGCCTGCCTGGGCGCCGGCGCCTGCACCGCTCGGCAGCACCTCCTTGCCGGGCCGGTGGCTGCTGCTGTCCCACACCAGCCGGCACTCCGGCTCCAGCTCATCTTTGTCACCCTCTGGTGGTCCCCGATCCTGGTGGCCTCCCTGTGCTGACGGCTGGGTGCTGCTGGTGTGGGAGACAGGTGCTGCTGTGGTGCCAGCAGCGGTTTCGGGTGCAGCGCCGCTGGTAGGAGGGCCGCCCTCCTCCTCCTCATCGTCATCAACCACCTCCCGAGGCCGGTGCTGCTTCTCCCCTGCGACTGCGGCCGCAGTGGCGGTCAACTCCACGGCACAACCGCTGCCCACTGACAGCTTGCTGGAGGCCGGCTGTGCGGCCGCCTTGTCGGAGGCGGGTGCTCCAGGCGCCGCAGCCGCTGCCGCTAGTGCTGCTGCTGCTGTGCAAGTCGTCAAGTCCATGCTGCCACGCCGGCTGCCGGGCTGCAAAAGGCATGGGACAATCATGTTCGAGCACACAATTGTGGATTGACCGGGGTAGATAGGACGGCAAAAACCACGAGCCAGCACGCCCCGCTCCCTGAAGCGCAGCCCTTCCAACTGTACAGCAGCCCTTCCCATTATTTGCTTTTGCATCTTTTCCCACAGCCCCATGCTGTCTCTCAGGGGTCTGTGTCGCAGGTTTCGTTGCGTCCAAACAGACTGTAAGCCTAAGCAAGCAAGCAGGAGTGGGCCCCGCTGGCGCCGCCCCAGCGCCGCCCCCTCACCTGGCTCTTCCCCTGCCGGCTCTCCCGCTCCAGCGCCCGCACTTCGTAGGCCTTGCGCCAGCGCTGCTCAAACTGATCCTCTAGGCTGGGCTTCTTCGCGTGTTGCGGCTCCTGCGGGAGGTGGGCCGCAGGGGGCGGCGCCACACCCTGCAGGCGGCACAGCGGGGGAAGCGAGGCGGGAGAGTGGCGGGTGCGGTTGGACTGCGGAGGGCTGGGGCGCCTGCCTGGGCTATTGCATTGCAGCCAAGGCACTGAATGGCGACGCTGTTCGGGCAACGAGGCTGCCGGGCGGGCGGAAGAGGGAGGGGCAGCTGGGCACCTGGGCCGCGTCACTGCCCATCAAGCGCTGCTTAGAGTTCCTGGTTTTCGTGCCCGCCCCGGAATTGCGTGTGGGGGCATTGAGGGGCCGCCAAACGGACGAGGGCCAAAACAGCTGCTGCCCCGTGGCCTGCCTCGCTGGCCGAAAAGTTGGCCTCTTGGGCGCGATCATGCCGCCCGCTCACTTGCAAGGAGTCTCCTTTATTCACAGCGACACCTGCACCCCGCGCCTTTACGCTCCTTGCCCATCACCGCTGTGCAGCGCTGAGAGCAGTGCGGACGGCCACGGGGTGAGTCAGGGTGTTGCAGGGTCGCGCAGACGCTTCCCGCTGCGAGCTATCAGCGCGGCCGACCGCTGTCGCCGCGGCAGCGGCGACGGTGGCGGCGGCAGCGGCGTCTGGCTACCAGCTTTGCATCACACCCTCCATGGCCCTATAACTCTGCAAAATGACGGGCAGCGTGGTGTGCAGGCTTGCAAGCAGCGCTCTGCCTCACAGTTGGCCCTGCCCTCCTGCGGCCGGTTGTCTGCAGGCACACGCGCGCACGCAGTGCCGGCTGGCGTGATTCGAGGGGCCGGCAGCATGGCACAGCTGGCTGTTTATCCCGTGTCCAACTACACCTTTGGGTGAGTGGGAGCAGGATTTTTATGGTTGGTCTCGGGAAACAGGGTTGGACAGTGCAGTGAGGGCGGTAGGGCCAGGCACAGGGGCATGGCAGCAGTGCGTGTCGTGGAGCTGCCCAGCGCTCCCCGCTGCACACCGCCCCTCTCCCACACTTTTGCCTGCTTTTTTCAAACGCACCGCAGGAGCAAGCCCCCCAAGTATGAGAAGGACACCAGCACCCACGCGCGCTTTGAGCGGCTGAAGGAGAAGTGAGTGGGGGGCTGGGGGGTGACGCGGGGGCGGGGGCATGCTGGGTTGGGTGCTACGCAGCGCTGCGGGCGGGAGTACGGCACACAGATGCTGATGTGATTCGAACATTAAAGGCAATTGTTCAAAGGCCACGTCTCCAAGTGACGACACAACTGCTGGTTGTGGCTGCTGGCAGACTGCGGCCCCCGCCCCGCCATGCTTATTTGCCCGCCCGCTCGCGCCCTCTCTCCCCCGTCTCACGCCTCTCCCCCCACCCCACCCCACCCCGCAGATATGCCCGCGAGGGCCTGCGGCGCTCGGTGGATGCCGTGCTGGTTGTGCACGAGCACGGCCACCCGCACGTGCTGGTGCTGCAGATGGGGGCGGCCTTCTTCAAGCTGCCCGGCGGGCGGCTGCGCCCGGGCGAAGACGGTGCGCTCCTGGCTGTGCCCGCCAGCCGGCATGCCTAGTGCTGTTGACATTTGCTTCTCCTGCAGTCTCTCTGCCCGTTCGTCTGCTTGACTGCCAGCAACCCTTCCTGCCTGGTTGGCTGCTGACTTCCAGTCCTTCGTGCCTGCTCTTGCCCGTATGCCGCCCAGCAGTGACCCGCTGCTGGCAAGCCTGCCATCCTGCCCGCTTGCCGGCCTGCCGACGTGCCACCTGCGCGTCTGCCTCTGTTTTGCACCCATTGCCACCGGCCCGCCTGCCCGCCTGCTCCTCCCCCACCTGCCCTGCAGAGGCGGAGGGCCTGCTGCGCAAGCTGTCCAACCTGCTGGCGCCCCCTGCCGACAACATGCGGCCAGACTGGCGCATCGCCGACCTGCTGGGCACGTGGTACCGGTGAGGGGCGGGGAGCCATGCAGCGCCTGCTGTTGCTGACCTTCAAGGTTGTGAGGGAGCAGCGGGGATGGGGCGAATCGTGGGTGGGGGGACCTTCAGGGCTGAGCGGTACAGGTGAGGCGCTGAGCGGTACAGGTGAGGCGCTGAGCGGTACAGGTGAGGGTGAACACGCCCTGCTGCCCCTTGACCACAACTCACGCAGTGCCGGCGCTAACACTTGGCACCACAACTCGCGCTCGTCGCCCCCACCCTGGCGGGCCAAACTTAGTGTGACCAGGTGCACTCTCACCACACCCCTGCCACCTGCGGTCTTTTTATCTACAGAGAACCACAAGTACTGCATCCTGGCACTACTTCCCTTGCTTGCCCTGCCGCAGGCCCAACTTTGAGAACCAGATGTACCCGTACTGCCCGCCCCACATTGCCCGCCCCAAGGAGCTCAAGCGCCTCTTCCTCATCGCCCTGCCCGAGCGCTGCTACCTCTCGGTGAGGCGCTGGGGTCAAAATCAAAGTGTGTGAGGTTTCTGGGGCGCTGCCAGAAAGCGCCGTTCCCCTTACTGCGCTGCCCGAACGCTGCTAACCCTCGGTGCGCCGCTTTGGGCATACTGCGGGGACAGGCATGGTCTGGGGAAGCTTGGTGGGCTTCAGGCATGGTATGGGGAAGCTTAGGATGAAGCGGGTCATCGCAGGCTTGAGTGGGTCAGGCCTGCGCGGTGTGCTGCTGCCTCTTGGTGAGCTAGGGTCGACATGAAGCGGTGCAAGTGAAGGAAGGAGGTCGTTGGGGCGCTGGCGGACGGGGGCCAAGGGTGGGCAGGCGGGACGCTGGGAGAAAGGGAGCTGGCCGGAGACATGGGTGCCGCCTGGGCACAGAAGGGTGCGCGCCCTCCAGCGTTCCTGCAGCTGGCCAACCCTTGGCCCCCCTGCTCTGTCATCCACCTGGCAGGCGGCCACATACGCTCCCCTTCCTTGGGGCTGCGGCCTCCCTACTCACATACTCACCTTTCTTTGCCCCAACCCAACCCCTCCCCTCTCCTGCCCCCTCTGCAGGTGCCCAAGAACATGCGGCTCGTGGCGGTGCCCCTGTTTGAGATTTACGACAACATCTCCCGCTACGGACCCGTCATCTCCTCCATCCCCGCCCTCCTCTCCCGCTTCTCACTCAACCTGGCGGGGCGCATGCCCCCGGCGGCCGCGGCGGCCGCGGCTGCAGCGCAGGCAGCGGCGGCCGCCAAGGCGGCCGCCTTCCAGCAGCAGCACCAGCAGCAGCAGCTGGTGCAGTACGGGCAGCAGCAGGCGGCAGCGGGGCAGCAGCAGCAGAAGGGCGGCATTGCGGTGAGCCTGTCGGGGGTGCCAGCGGCGGCGGCAGCGCCGCAGGCAGCGCCGCCGCCCACCATGCAGCAGCAGCACGCTTTCCAGGCGCAGTATGAGCAGCAGGGGGATGACGGGCTCATGGTCGACTTTGACGAGTGAGCGACCCGTCTGGGGCGCTTACTGCTGGAACGGTGCAACATCTGCCAGGGTAGCATGCCCGGCATGCCCATCACAGGCGAAAAAGTGCTGCCGGCTGCTTTGCTGCGCTCGCTGTGCTGCGCTGCGCTGCCCTCTTGCTGCCTTTCCCCTCTCCTCTTCTCTCCCTCCCTCTTTCGACTTTGCCTCTCCCTCTGGATGTAACACTAGAGTCCAAGCCGCATTTGCTGAGCGTTAGTTGCAGCTGTGGGGTGGGGTGTTGAACACGCCAAGGAATCCTGGAACCATGCAGACAACCTTCTTTGAACGTACCCTCGCCTTACAAGGGCACGAGGTGCGTGGTTTCAAAGCCTGTTTCTCAAGCGTGGACAAGTCGGGGCGCTCCTGCCGTGCCTTGTTCTCTATCAAACGCAAGCTGCTCCCTGCAATCCAGGCTGCCGAGGAATGAGGGCTGCCACGGCCGCGGCGGCCCGCTCAGCACTGCTGGCAGTGGCAGTGCTGTTGGCGGCCACAGTTCCTGGCTGCCTCTGCCAGGCTGGGCGCAAGGTAGGCTGTCAGGCGGGGACGCCAGGGTGGTCCAAGTTTATGCCACGCGCGCGCGGCAGGGTAGTGTGTTGTGCCTCAGGCCAGAGGGTGCCCCTTCCCCTCCCCGCCCTGCAGCCTGGCCGCCAGGGGCTGCCAAAGCCGGCACTGCATGTTGCCGACCCTGGTCTCGCAGGTGAGAGTGTCACTTGGCCCTCACCGATGCTATAAGCTGCGCATACTTGGACAGCTGTCTTGCTAGTGCGGGCAGCTTGCCTGGGCACCGCAGCGAGTTACACACCCAGCCGACCGCACGCCACACTCCGCTCGCTGTGCACATCGCTGTAGTGCGCCGTGCCCTGGCAGCCGACCCGTCTCCCATGCCTGCTGGCGTGGCGGTCAACGTCACAGTGGACGTCGCCGCCAACCCAGCGCCGCCTGCGCCTGCTACTGGGCCCGGCCCGGCGCCGGAAATGCCACCAGACTGCGTGCACGTGGTGCAGCCAGGGGAGTACCTGTACCTCATCGCCCAGGTGTGTGGGTTTGGATTGCCCAACCCCAATCGACCACGCTGTGGTAGTGCCAACCTTATCATTTCAACCTGCATTCCCTGCCAGCAGGTTGTGTGCTGCCTTGCTGCAGCCGCTTCCGTCATGAAGCGCCTTGCCACACCCCAGCCCAGGGCACCGCTCTTCAAGTGCCAAGAAGCTGCCTGAGGCCCAAGGTCCCTGCCTGCCAGCCGCCCTCACCACTGCCCTTAAGTGAGACCCACACAAGGGCGCCTCCTCTGCGCCTGTACTGCCTGTCCGCACCTGTACTGCAGAAGTACGGGCTCACCCTGGATGCTCTGGCCGCCCTGAATCCCCAGATCACCAACCTTGACATCGTCTACCCGGGTCAGTGAGCCTTCCAGCCCTCGTGCCCTGGGCGCCTGCTATGCGCCCCTGCCGCCGCGCAAGCCTTGCATTAGTGCCGCCCGGCTGCCTTGCTGCCTGTGGTCTTGGTCAAGCTCAGCATGCTGCAGTGGGGATGAAGCGGCTGGCCACACACCCTGCCCTTCTGCCCTCCCCCCTAACTGTCCGGTGCAGGGGACAAGGTGAAGGTCTGCTAGGCCTGCATGGGGCGCAGCAGGCCTGCACCGCCGCCGCCCGGTGGATCTAGGGAGGGCACCGGCGCCACTACAAGCGTCCTGGTTGCCTCTGGCCCATGTACAACGTATAATTTTAAAGGCATGCAGTTCTGGGGGGTGATGCAGCTAGCGGGGAGAGCAGCAGCCTGGCGATCAGTGTGTTCCAGGCAGGCAGGCGGACAGGAGGTCAACAAGCTGTTGGGTTGGGAGGGCCCGCATTTTAGCGAGGCCCGCAGCCCACATCTGCCTTCATGTGGCCGAGGCATCGCAGGCACAGTGGAGGCGACCGGACGACCTAAACGTGCCTCCCCCGCTGAGGGCAAGCGCCCCCCATCATCTGCCGCCGTTGATGCTGCTCTTCGGGCAAGCGTGCCAAGGCCAGCTAGTGCTCATTCTTGGGTGTTCAGTAACCCAAGATAGACAAAGTCATGCGGGCCTGCATGTGTACATGCACAGAAAAAGGGCAAATCTCCACCTCCTGTGCTTGGCGGCAGCAGGCAACGGCGGCGGCACTGAAAGGCACGCGGCATGACGAGGAGTGCAAGCTTGATTCCGAACTTTACGCAAGTCCAATCACCCAAGCCGTGTTCTGTGGGCAGCACCAGTGTTCTCCCGCGTTCCTCGGTCTGCCGCCTTGCAAGGCGCTCGAAGGCGCCGCCCCCTTCACCGGCTGGGAATGGGAGCTGGCGCTTCGATAGAAGCCCCGCCATGGGGGTTGGTGGCCAAAGGTGGGGCAGGGAGCAGGCGGAAGCCACCCCCTCGGCGCGCTCGCCACCTTCCGCGTCCCTGCCTGCTGCCGGCGGCCCACGGTCCCACGCACCAGCTGAGCTGACACGCCGCCAATTGGTTGACAGCTCCAACCCCGCGTCGCGCGCCTGCCCGAATGCCTCCCTGCAGGAGCGCCGGCGCTGCACGAGTGGTGTGCCGCCGGCGGCGACCCGGACGTCGTCAGCCCAGACCACCAGTACACCCCGCTGCAGGCTGCTGCACGTGTGGATGATGTGGAGTGCATAGAGGTGCGTGAAAGGGAGGCGTCTGAGGGGCGCAGGCTTCCTGCTCGATGTGCCGCTTGAGAAGCACGGGACATGCACGTGACGCATGCTGAGGCCATGGCCAAGACTTCCTGCCTACACCTCTGCACACCGCCCCGCGCAGGTGCTGCTCAGGGCTGGTGCCAGCATCAACAAGGCGACAGACCACGGCACCGCGCTGCACGCCGCCGTCAGCCGGTGCTGTCACCGCGCGGTGCAGGCCCTGCTGCGGCGGTGAGGCGGTGCGGGAGGGTCATGCTTCCTTCCTTCCCTTCCTTCCCTCGTTTGAATCAGGGCTGACCTGTGCAGTAACGCATTGTCATACGATGCCTCAAGGGCCTTCTACATTGAACTGCAAATCAGCCACACCGTGTTTCGCTGCATCCAGCTTGCGCCCGCCAGCTGCCTGCCGCTTGCCATGCCACGCCTCGCACTGCCCTCGTGCGTGAGTGCGCGCTCACGCTCTGGCACCCCATAACGCCCG
Source organism: Micractinium sp. NFX-FRZ (assembly GCA_029339195.1). NCBI lineage: Eukaryota > Viridiplantae > Chlorophyta > Trebouxiophyceae > Chlorellales > Chlorellaceae > Micractinium > Micractinium sp. NFX-FRZ. The sequence goes on along the minus strand of JAPTJF010000091.1, from coordinate 76,735 downwards.
CAATTTCTCAGCTCTGGCCCACCCATCCGTCACCCCCCCTGCAGAGGCGCCGACCCCCGGATCCCGGATGCACAAGGCAGAACTGCTGCTGACATGGCGCAGCTCCTGGGCTACAGCAATCTGTGTAGAGAGCTGCGAGCACATGAGAACAAGGCAGCGCCAGCAGCCCCTGCCAGCCAGGCCCCCGCTGCCTCACAGGCGCGGCCGTCGGGGGGCGGGGGTGGCCAATGGCAGCCGCATGCCGCAAATGGGGGCAGCTCTGTGCCCGCAGCAGCGCCGGAGCATTACGCAGCGCACGCAGCGGCGCAGCCAGCGGTGCAGCCTTTGGCGTGGTGTGCGCCGCAGGCGGCGGCGTATCCCCATACGCACATGCCTTCGCTGCCGGCGCCGCCGTGGGGGCAGTCCGCGCAAATGCCAGCTCCCATGTTCATGGCACCCCCCGGCCAGGCAGCAGGGCGGCCCATGCAGCCCCTGCAGACAGTCGCTCTGGCAGCGGCACCGCCCATGGCAGCGGCGCCACCTCCTTCAGCACAGCGGCGGGAAAAGAAGCGGTGGCAGCAGCCCACAAGCCAGCAGCAGCAGCAGCAGCAGCAGCAGCAGCAAGTGTCCCAGCAGCAGCAGCCGGCCAGCCTGTACCCTCGCCTTAGCCCGTCAGCGGGTCAGCACCAGTACAGTGCAGCGCCGGCAGCAGAAGTGTCAGCAGCACCTGCAGTGGGAGCGGCGCACTCGCCACCGCAGCAGCAGGCATTCGCCGCCTACCCATCACTATACTTGGGCCCCCCAAGCAGCAGCAGCAGCCCACTGGCAGCCCACCTGGCAGCGGTGGCAGCGGCACGTCCATTTGCAAATGGGGCACCCACATGGCAGCAGCAGCAGCAGCAGCAGCAGCAGCAGCAGCAGCAAGGGCCTGCACCAGCCTTCATGCCAAGCGCAGGCGCAGGTGCCGCGGGATCCGCCCCCGCAGCAACAGACAAACCTGCAGCGACGGCGGCAGGCTCTGGTCTGGCACCAGGGTCGGCAAGAGTTGCTGCTGCTGCTGCTGCTGATACAGATGCAGGCTGGAGCAGGCCAGCTTCAGCCGAGCAGGCGCCAGGCATGCCGGCATCAAGTGCACCTCCCACCCCCGCTGCCGCAATCTCTGTCGCTCCCTTCCCCACCCACCCACCGTCGGGACAACCCGCCAGCTTTCCCCTGGACATAACTCACCTCGACCGCAGCAGCCAGGCCGGAAGCCAGACCAACACTTTTGAAAGCACCGTGCAGCAACAGCCGCGGCAGCCGGCGGTGCCTGCTGAGCTCGAGGGTCTGTCCTCCTCTGCAGCCTCTTGTGTGCAAGACACACCAGCAGCGCAGGCTGCATCGTATGGGGCGGCTGTGGCGGCAGCAGCAGCCGCCGCTGCTGCCGCAGCAGCAGCAGGAACAGCAGCAGGAGCAGCACAGGGGCAGTGTGAATCGCCGCCTGTGTCTGCAGCAGCAGCAGAGCAGCGGCCGCCGACGCCCCAGTCGGTGGCAGGGGGCCTGCACCGGGCCATGCCTTCTGGTGGGGGCACCGCTGAGGAATCTGAGCTGTGCGATGCAATGGAAGTTATCTCAGTCAAGGCACCACAGCATGCACAGCAGCCAGCTGGCGGCGCCGCCAGCGGTGGCGGCGAGATGCGGCTGCTCGAGCGACTCAGGTGGGGGTGGGCAAGTGAGGGTGGGGGCGTGGCGGGTTGTTCTTGGCTGTTTGGCCAACTGAACAGCAGGCCTGCCTGCTTGCCGGCCGCCATTTGTGCTTGCCCCGATGTATTGAGTCCACTGTCCATCCCCCGCCTGCCCGCAGCTCGCCTCGAGGCGACCCCGTCGACACCTGGCTCCTGACACAGCCGCCCCCAAGCAACATGCAGCCACAGCAGCCCCTGCCGCCACCGCAGCTATGGCAGCAGCAGCCACCGCTGCGGCACCAGCCACAAGCGGCGGCGGCACCGCAGCTTTATTCGTTGTGGGAGCAGGCAAAGCAGCAGCAGCAGCAGGTGCAGCAGCAGCAGGTGCAGCAGCGGCAGGTTGAGCTGCAGCAGCAGGAGGTGCCGCCACCCCTGCAGCCGCTGCGCCAACACTGTGCGCTGCTGCAGCATCAAGCGCAGCAGCAGCTTTCACCGCCGCCGCCACCGCCGCATCAACAGCAGCAAGCGCAGCAGCAGCAGCCCGCCCCAGTGCCGCCCCGAGAGCAGCAGCAGGAGCAACAGCAGCTGCAGGCCTCCCCTTCAGGCAGCAGCAGCGCATCCTCCAAACCCTCCCGCCGTCCCCGCCGCAGCAGCCTGCCTGACATCAAACCCTGGTGCGTTGGGCATGGCTCCCCGGTCGTGTGCTGTCCCTTGATGCCCTGTCTTTTTCTCAACCGTGGTTGCATGGGCGGTGGGCGGGCTTGGCAGCATGCGTTGGCGTGCCGGTGGCCGCCGTGCTTGCCTCAAGCCAGTGAACAATGTTGTATCACCAAGGCAGCACGCTTGCAATGCCAATAGTGCAGAAACGCGTCAAACTTGTGCCGTTTGACTGCTGCGCCCGCAGGGAAATCAAGTATGCGGACCTGCAGCTGCAACGACTGATTGGGGAAGGCAGCTTCGGCAAGGTGGGTGCACAGTGGGGGGGCGGGGCGGGGCGGGGTGATTGTGACTGGCAGGGAGGGCAAGAGCTCCACAGCTGTAGCACCGAGCGGAGGAGGCACCTGGGTGGGCTGGGTTGACCGCCCGCTGGCCAAAGCCGGGGCAAGCAGTTCGCCAAGACCCCGTCACAGCTCACCCCTTCCTGCGTGCCCATTTCCCTGCCCTCCCGGTAACCTATACACTGCTCACCCCTGCCTGTGTGTCCCTTCCCTGCCCTCCCGGTACCCTGCTGCCTCAGGTCTACGCGGCCAAGTGGCACGAGACGCAGGTGCATCAGGGGTGCCCGCTGGGAGATGGGAGGGTGGGAAACACGGCGCCCCGGCTTGCGCCCGAGTGCTGGTGCCGCTTCCAGGCCGCCTCCGTTGCATTGCATTCCAAGCAACCTGCTTGCCTGCGCGCCGACTCTGGTCGCCCCTGCCAACACGAAAGGACACCTGTTATGTCCCGCTCAACTTGAAATCAACCGTGGTCCCCTGTCGCTGCCTGCCAGGTGGCGGTCAAGGTGCTGCTGGATGTGGAGGAGGCGCAGCGGGCGGCGGCGCCACAAGACATCTGGCGGCTCTCAGACCCCATCCTGCTCAGCCTGCAAAAGGTGGGGGCGGGCTGAGAGTGTGTGTGCGCTGTGTCTAATGCAGGGGCTTGGTGCCTGGTGGGCTTTTGTTGTGGGTGTGTCACAAGAGTGTGGGCTGGACGTGGGATGTACATGTGTGGGTGTAGGAGGTCGGGTGTGCACTGGTGGCTGCGTGTGTGGCAGGATTGCGGCGGATGAGCAGGAGCCGCTGTGCTGTCTTGCCGCCTTGCCCCCGCCTTTGTGCCCCTTGCCCTCCCTGCCATGACGGTGATCGAATGTTGCACATTCAACATCCCACCCCCTCCCTGCAACTCCCACCCCCCCGCAGGAGTGCGCCCTCATGGCCGCCATGCGCCACCCCAACATTGTGCAGTTCATGGGCGTCAGCGCCTGCCCGCCCGCAATGATCACAGGTGGGCAGGGGTGGGCGGCAGGTGGGGAGGCAGACGGGGCAGGCAGGCGCCAGGGCTGCGCAGGTGGGGTGCAGCATGGCAGGTTGGCGAGGAGCGCCAGTGAGTACTGAGACGCACAGCAGGGGAGCGCTGCCCTCAGCACCTCCTGCTTTGCCCTCTAACCTACCTGCACGCCTGCCCTCCTGCCCCGTCCCCTGTTGCCGTGCAATGCAAGCAGAGTGGTGCGGCAAGGGCTCGCTCACCGATGTCCTGCTGGCGGCCAAGCAGTCGCCGCAGAAGGCGGCGCTGCTCACCTGGAGCCGCAGGCTGCACATGCTGCTGGATGCTGCCAAGGGCATGCTGTGAGTGCTGCGCTGCGCGGGAGCTGCGGGGTGTGTGCTGTGCATGCTGTGGTGTGGCGTGGCATGCTGGTGGATGCTGCCAAGGGCATGCTGTGAGTGCTGGGCGGGTGCCGGCGTTGGGTTTTTTGGCTGGTGCCTAGTCAGCCACCGGGCCGGTCGATGGCGCAGCCGAGGCAGTGCGTGGTTCAGCCACTCGCAACGGGGAATTCACCGGCCCAGCAGGCAGCAGGCAGCAAGGGTACGCATCCACCCTTGTGCCCACTCATCTGCTGAGGTACCTACCTGTGCGTGCAGCTACCTGCACCGTCGCTCGCCGCCAATCATCCATCGCGATCTAAAATCACCCAACCTGCTGGTGGACTCGACGTGGCACGTCAAGGTGCGGGGCTGCACCGATGGGCGAGAGTGCTATTGTGGCACCAAGCCAGCGGGGAAGGGTGGGCGCCTTTTGCGGCGATCCTCCCGCTGCCCACTGCACTCGATCCCGACTTGTCTCTCTGCTGCTGTGTTGGATTGGTGCCACCTCCCGGACTGCCCCACTCTGTATTTCCCTTTCTGCCCCGGCAAACAGCCGACTGCATGATCCGGCTTTTTCCCTGTGGTTACCTTTACCGCGCAGGTGGCCGACGTCAACAAGGGTCTGCCCTGCCCTCCACCCCGTCTGCCCCCCCACCCTCGCCCACCTCTGCTCCCACCCAGTGTGTGCGCTCTTGGCCCCAAACCCTTTTCCCTGCAACCGTGCATACACTCGCACACCCAAAACCCTGTTCCCCCACAAGCCGCACTCGCAGGTGGCCGACTTCAACCTGAGCAAGATTGTGGAGGCGGCGGGGGACAGCCTCAAGTCTTCCACCATGGGGAACATGAACCCCCGCTGGCTGGTGGGTGCCTGCTCTCTGCGCTCCTCTCACATTGGGCGGTGGGTGCCTGCTCTCTGCGCTCCTCTCACATTGGGCGGTGGGTGCCCGCTCTCTGCGCCCCTCTCAAATTGGGCGGTGGGTGCCTGCTCTCTGCGCTCCTCTCAAATTGGGCGGTGGGTGCCCGCTCTCCATGATACCCTCAAGTTGGTTGGCCACCCCCGCGTGTGGTGTGCCGAGGTCTGGCTGTTGGTCCACCTGTCTGGTGTGCACAGGGTGTGGTTGTGGGCGGCGGGGTTAACTGCCCATCAATCTAACCTACCTCTATCTAATCTCAGCTGAGCCCCTCCGATGTCCACGTCCCTCCCCGTGCCCGCCCATCCTTGCCTCTGCCACCTCCCCAGGCCCCGGAGATTGTGACCGGCAGCCCCGCCACCGCAGCCAGCGACGTCTACTCCTTTGGAATCGTGATGTGAGCTAAGGCGGCGGCAATGGGTGCCGCGCGCTGGGCTGCAGCAGCGGTGGCCCAGCGGGAGTGGCGCCGCGCCGCCCGCCTGCTGTGCATGCCCCGGCCTGCTGCACGCTTTGCCAGCTCGCCCGCCCACACTTGCATACGTCTTGAACCTCCTCTGTCTGTACAGGTGGGAGGTGATGACGTGAGTGTTTGGTGGCAGCTGAGCCGAGCAGCAACAGGGCATGGCAAACAGCAGTGCTTGTGGCGTGCCATGCCTGTTGCTGGTCAGCCAGGGAATGGGTGCCATGCCCAGCCAGGGGCCTGCTTCGCGGCATGCTGCCAAACTCTGCTCTCGTCCAATCTCGACTTGCTTGCGCCTGCAGGTGGCAGCTGCCCTTTGGCCGGATGAACCCCTGGACGGTGAGCATAGCATGCCCCCCTGTGCATAGCATGCAGCCGCCCGCCCTGCGTGTGCCTGTGGCCGCCGCCGCGGCAGCTGAATGCATGCTGCCGGCATGCTAGACCCCCTGGCGAGGCGTGCGCATTTTTAATTATACAACTTGGTTGTCCGTGTCCGCCCTTCCTGTCGATGCCCCAGAGCCGAGTGGCCCAGCCCCTGACGCCTGCCCCTTTTCATCTCTCGCCTGCTGCTTCCTCCACCCATTCATCTGCCCCGCGCCTCCCTCTACTGCATAACTACATATCCTCACGCCTGCTCATGTGGATGGCATGCTGCCTTTGCGCAAGTACCTCCATCCATTCGCTCAGCACCTCCAAGCACCTATCTCCCAACCCCTCCCTGGCTGCAGATCCTGAATGCCTGCCTGCATTGCCCCGGTACCTCCATGCACCTCCCCCCACCCCCCTCCCTGGCTGCAGGTCCTCAACGTGCTGATGGAGGGCAGGCGCCCCGCCCTGCCCGCCGGCGAGCCGCTGCCGGGCCCCGGCTTCCCGGGCCTGCCCGCCTATGTGGCCCTCGTGGAGCGCTGCTGGGCGCAGGAGCCGGCGGAGCGGCCTGACTTTGGGGGGGTGATCCAGGGACTGAGGTGGGTGACGGCAGGGTGCCGGGATTTGACCAGGGGTGAATCAATGTGTACTGCAAACAAGTGTGTCTTGACGCTGCGGGCGTGATGCAGAGGGCAGCGATGCAGAGGCCAAGGTGGGGGAGGCCCTGCTGCGGGGAAGCTTGGCAGCGCAAGGGGCAGGGGTGCTTGCCAAGCGCACGTGGGGGCCTGCCGTGTGTGTGTTGGCTGGCTACAACCCCCGCCGGCCTGCCTGGCGCCCATGCATGCACTGTGCCTGCGGGCATTTGACTTCCACCCCACCCCCCTTTCTGTGGGCCTGCAGGGAACTGCTGGACCAGGCGGTGCAGCGGCCTGCAGAAGTGCCCAACTAGCTGGCGAGGGGTGCAGCTGTGCCAGCTCGGTCGCGCTCGATACATGCATCAACCAAGGCAGTTTCGACAGCCACAGGCAGCTGTGCGCTGCCTTCGGTGTGCTCCAGCACAGCGGAGCCCCGGGCACTGGTAGCACCGCGGCGCATGCACGCTCCTTTCTTGTCACGTGCCGCCTCCAGGCATTTAGCGCACGTATCCCTCCTTGAGAGACCTGTTGGGTACTGCACTCATTGGAACGTGCAACCACTGGGACCCTGCAGCTTGGCAACAGGCAGCGCCGGAGCGGCCCCGCCTCGTCAGCGTCGATGTGTATCAAGCTGTGAGCGGCTGCCCTGTCCTGCATCGATCGCGGCCTGATTTCGTGTGTGTGCAACATCCTAATACCCTCCATCTGCTTCCGCTCGGAAGCTGGAATAGGGTTCTGTTGGACGGGTCCAGCGGGCAGTCTGTCGTTCTCTGCCCGTCAGTTGGCCACTGTTCTTACCCGACCTGTCGACAGTGCAAACTGCTTGAGGAGACGGCGAGGTGTGGGCACATGGCAGTGCTGTTCCCGCTGGCTTCCCGCCTGGACTGCGAGAGCAACGTCCAGGTGCGCCTGCTGCCAAAGATTCTAACACGGCAAGCCTTCTGACGCCTGAGTTTCGGTGCCGAGGTCCCTGCCAAGCCCCCTGTCTGCCGCTGCCGACGCCATCCCGCTGCTTGCCCCCGCCTGCTGCGGCTCGAGCTCTGTGCTGCTTTCCTGAGCTTGCACCTTGCATGCTGGTCAGGTTTGCTCACGTAGCGCAATTTAAGGCATATGTGTAGGCTCCTGCATAGCGAGGAACTCCTAGTTTCTGCTGCTTCGCCCGCAGGATGTGGCGCTGCACCCCACACACCGCCTGCTGGCCTCTGCCCTTGCCAGCGGCGCCCTGCTGCTCCACATTTACGACCCTCTCACTGAGGGCACTGCTGGCAGCCTCCAGGTGTGGCAGGCCCACGCCCTGCGCCCCTTTGCCGGCGCCTCCCAGCCCGGCTGCACCGCTGTCTGCTTTGTGGGTGCCGGCGAGGGCGGCCAGGCGGTGGGCACCGTGGCTGCAGGCTCCCCGGCTGGCAGCCTGTGGGCGGCGGATTGTGAGACCGGCCAGGAAGAGTGGTTGCAGGGCGCGGCGCATGGGTCGCGCATCAAAGTCGTGGTGCCGCTGGGGCAGCACCAGCTGGCGACAGGTGGGGGGCAGCTGATACAGAGCTTGGCCTGGGAGAGCAAGGCTGCAGCAGGTGCTTCCTGTAGGGCCATGCCACACCGGGGGTCTTGCGCAAATTGTGAGGGTCAGGATGCATGGCAGCGTCCTGCGCCAGAGTGTCCCTGCTGCCCCTACTGCCTTGCCTTGCCCACCAGTCCACCGTGCCCTCCCAGGCCCAGCCCTCAATCGGCCAGCCGTTGCCCGCGCCCTGCCTGACACTTCCCCCAGGCGACAGCCGAGGCGGCGTGAAAGTTTGGGATCTTCGGAAGCCCGGCCCTGCCGCCAACCTGCAACTCCCCGAGGGCGGGGTGGCAGACTTGTGCCTGGTGCCTGAAAAGGTGAGGTCCCCAGGGGTTTGCAGAGGGTGGCAGGAGGGCTTTTTGAGGCCATTGGAGGGCATGCTGCAGGCAGGCGGGGGCTGTCAGGCACGGGCAGGCGGGGCGGTGTGGCAGAAGAGGGCCGCCAGTCTGCAGCAGCTGGCAGGCTGGCACGCCCGTTGTCAACTTAGTAAGGTGCATAATCTGCACGCCCACTGCCCCTGCAATGCACCCCCCTGTGGCGCCTGCGCCTTGCCACCTTGGCAGTCATCATGCTCTGCATGCTCTGCAGGATGCCCTGTTGGCAGCAAGCAGCAGCGGGCTGGAGGGAAGCCTGTCAACCATCAGCCTGCGGCAGCGGCAGGTGAGGCCGGGCCAGCGGCTTCACCCGCAACACCTGCGCAGCCGGCGGCATGCCGCGGACAGCGCTGTTGTTGCGTGCCCTGCAAGCGCAGTGGGCCGCCATCCTTGTGTGCCGCCGATCGCGCACGCACCGCTGCGGTGCCACACAAACGTCCCCTGGGCTGTCCCTCATCCGTGCTCGCGCAGGTGCTCAGCAGCTGCCGGCAGTTTTGCTCCCTGCACGCTGTGGCGACACTACACGGCGGGCGCACCGTGGTGTGCGGCAGCGAGCGCGGCCGGTGGGGGTTTGGGCGCTTGGGGCGCCTCACAGATGTGGCCTACCGCTCAGGTATGCTTGCCCCCGCGATTGCTTTCTTCTATTAGTGCCCTTAGGAGTGCTTCCTTGCCTCCAAGAAGCAGGAGGCACTTGTGTGGATGGTGAACACAACACAGCAGTCCCGCACATCACACCAATGCTGTCCCGCTCGCCCGCCCACTCGCGTGCCTGCCATCCAGTTGCTCTCCGTAGGCCACGGGCAGGACATCCTTTCCTCCCTGGTGAGCTGCGATGACACAGGCATCGTCAGCGCCAGCAGCGACGGCAGCATACGGGCGAGCCGCATCGAGGAGCCGCCTCTTGAGGTGCTGCCGCGCCCAGCTGTGCAGGCACACATGGGCGGTGAGCTGGGGGGTCAGAGGAGGGGGCTAGGCTCGGGTGCAGCCTATTGACCATGGTTCGTGTTAGCTTGTCAGTGGGCAACCTGGGATCAAGGGTGAACCCTGCGGCTGTTGCTTGCGGGGGGCGGCACCAAGCATGAGCTCATCCTGCCCATGGCCTTGCCACAGGGACACCCTGCCTGATGCGGTGTGCCTTGCCCACGGGCCGCTGCTGCAGGCAGCCGCGTGCGACTGGCGCTCAGCGGGAGCGGCAGCTTTCTGGCCTCGGCGGCCGTGGGGGAGCCAACGGTGCAGCTGTGGCACGCTCCGCTGCTGCTCGCGGCGCACCAGCAACGCGGCACGCTGCCCAAGCTGACGCTTCGACGCGACAACCCAGCGGCAGCGGCGGCGGCGGCAGCGGCAGCAGAAGCGGCGCAGCAGCGGCCCGCTTCCCCGGGCCCGCAGGAGAAGCCGCTGTGTATCATTTGCATGGACGCCGAAGCCACGGGGGGCTTTGCCCATGCAGGAACCATGCACAGCGGCTTCTGTGTGGCCTGCATCCGGGCGGAGCAGCGGCAGCGCCCCGGCGTGTGCCCTGCCTGCCGCGGCACGGTGGACGCATATGTTGAGCGCACGTACTGACATGCAGCAGTGTACAGTGCATGGCATTGCACACGTTGTGTACTGGATGCATCGACTGCAGCTGACGCATGGACGGACCCACCATTTCGCAGACAATGCATTTTAATTTTCTGGACTGAGTGTGCACACAGCGGCACTGGTCACTGTTCCCAGCGCGTGCATTGCCTGTATTGAAAGCATGCACTGGACTATTGCTGGCTGCAGGCCCTTGTTGTTTGCCATGAACGCAACAGTCCCACACAAGGACTAGTTGACTGTACAGTGGCAACCAGCAACTGCCATATGACATGCATGTGAGCAGGGGCAGGCACAGCTTGCTGAGCGGTTGGTGGCCAGGGTGAGTGGAGGCACGTGCAGGTTCGGCGAAGGGCAGCGCCGCCTGAGACTGCCGTAAGGTCGTCGGGATGCGTCTGCTGGTGGCAAGTGACGGCAGTTTGGGATGCACACTAACACGTGGGGTGTGAATAGCAGCTTGCAGGTTGCATTTGGCAGGCCTGGGGCGCTGAGCTGCCGCCGCGACGCGCTGCCGCCGCTGCGCCAGCCTGGCCGCCGCTAGCTTTGGACTCGCAGGCGGGCCCATCCTGAGGAGCACGCGACCCGTATCATTGTCCAGCAGTCACAGTGGGCGCGAACAAACCAGAGTGCGCATTTTGTTTTGTTTGCAGCCAGAGGCAGCGCGCGCATAGCTTCCCAAGCGCGTGGGTTTGCTGCGGGCACTGCCGCCCGAGTTCTCAGAAGAATGGACGGCGAAATAGACTATGGCGAGCGCTTTGAGTATGGTGAGCGCACTGCGGCAGGGCCAGTAGTGGGGTTCTGTTGTGCGCACTTGCAGGCCACCTGACGCGCGCTCACGCACGTGCATCGCAGTGCGTGAAATCGGGAAGGGCTCGTACGGCGTGGCGGAGCTGATGCGGGACCGCGAGAGCGGCGAGCTGGTGGCAGTCAAGTTTATTGAGCGGGGCGACAAGGTGAGGAGGGTGCAGACGTCCTGGGGCTCCGGGAATGCGATGACAGCAATGCACTGCCAGAGGGGGTGCAGCTGCCGCCAGCGCCGGCGGGTACAGGCGACGAGCGCCAGCCGCCAACCGCGCCTTTTCGGACTGGACACTCGTGAGCGCTGCGTTGCTGCTGCCGCCTTCCTCCTGCTCCCCAGGTGGACAAGAACGTGGAGCGAGAGGTGCTGAACCACCAGCGACTATCTGGGCACACCAACATTGTGCAGTTCAAGGAGGTGCGGAGGCGGTGCGGTGGAGGGGGCATGCTTGCATGGGAAGGGAAGGCGGCCGCGCCAGCGGCGGAAGTGGAAGTGCGCCTGTGTTTGGGCCTGTTGCGTGTGCCGCACGGCGCAGGGCTTGAGCAGTGTTGCATCTACACGAGTGGATTGTGAGTAGCGTTGGGAGATTTATTGACGCTGGTCTTGAACTTCAGCGCGCAAGGAGGCCTCCTCTCGGCCGCAGCATACTGCCCTCCCCTCAGACACGCCTCCCCATCAACTCCACCCACCTGCACCTTACCAGTTGCACCCCCGCTCTCATGCACCTAACCTATTTCGGGTGCCTGGCCACGTAGGCTCGCATGTGTGTGCTGCTCGTCACCTTCCTGCCTGCAGGCCTTGCCTCACCAGCACCCACCCGTGCATTGCCACATGGAGCGTGCCAGCCCTTCGTGCCTATGTCAGGGACAGTTCACCACTCTTCACATCTCCTTTTGCGCAGGCCTTCCTGACCAGCACCCACCTGGGCATCGCCATGGAGTATGCCTCCGGGGGCACCCTGTTTGACCGGATAGAGAAGTTCACTCGCTTCAAGGAAGACATTGCGCGCTACTTCTTCCAGCAGCTTGTGTGCGGCGTGGCGTGGATGCACAAAAAGGTGCGGGCCGGGCGGGGCGGGGCTGGTACAAGGAGGAGGGCATGGTGAGTGGACGATCTGCGGTGGGCAGCAGCGTGCACCGGCCTCTACTTCTTTCTTAATGTCGAGCTCTTAGATCACAGCTGTGTGATCAGGATCAGTGGGAAAGACTGGAAATTACAAGAGAGAGGCTGCCAATGTGTGTGCCAACACGCCATTGTCTGCCTGGCACGTGCCACCCCGCAGGGCGTGTGCCACCGGGACGTGAAGCTTGAGAACACGCTGCTGGACGGCAAGGCTGCTCCCCGTCTGAAGCTGTGCGACTTTGGGTGCGTGACTGCTACACTGCCTGCTGGGTGTGTGTATCATCATCAGGGCGTGAGGCCTGAGAGGATGTCAATGCATGTGCGTGTGCATTGGGCGCAAGGCCCGCGGGGCTGGGCGGGGCGCTGCCGCGTCAGCGCTTCCCCCCCGGGCCGCCCTTTCCGCTCGCTGCATATTCTGACTGCCTTGGTTCTTTGCCCGCCGCGCCCTCCCTCCCTGCTGCAGGTACAGCAAGGTGCGCGAGGGCTGTGCATCAACATGGTTTGCGTCTTGTGTTTGTGTGGGCTGGTGGGTGGCTGCGTCCTCGACGCGCCACTGCCGCCGCCCGCTGCTGCCCGCTCTCCTTTCCCGCTGCCCCTCTCCCGGTGTGGAACACATTCGGGATTGACGGCATGTATGCGCTGTGGCTGCCAACTTGCCGCCCACAACCTCCACCCTTTCCCAGCCCTACGCTCAGCTGCCGCACCCCTGCAGCAAGGTGTCCTTCCACAAAGCAAACAGCATTAGCAACACGTGCACCTCTCCTGCCCACCTCAACACCACCCCTCTGCCTGCAGCCAGGGCTGCCCTTCCACCTGGCAGCCCCCCTCCCTCTGTCCCCCCTTCTGCCTGCCTGCAGAACCATCACCATCCACCTGGCAGCCCCCCTCCCACTGTCCCCCTTTCTGCCCGCCTGCAGAACAATGTGACCGACTCGACCCCAAACACCATGGTGGGCACGCCCGCCTACATCGCGCCAGAGGTGTTCTCGGGGGCAGAGGTGAGGTGGCGGGCGGTGGCCAACGCAGCGCCGGGCGGCTAGTCGCGGCCCTTGGCGGCCTGCATGGCAGCCGACCAGACCAGCCAGGGTTGCTGGGTGCTGCTGCGCCTGTTCAACCCAGCAAGGTGTTGTCTGTGCCGTGCGGCATACGCTGCCCCACTGATGCCCCGTGGGGTACCACTGACCCCTGCATGTGGTTCCCGCTTGGTGCCCCGCATCCGCACCGCCTTGCCCCTGCCATGTGCCAGGCCCCACCCTGCCCTGCAGTGCCATGTGCCATGCCTGCTCCCACCCATCGTCTCATGCACCGCTTGCCCCCCTCCCCTCCTTGCCCTGCCTGTGCAGTACGACGGCGAGATTGCGGATGTGTGGTCCTGCGGCGTGGCCCTCTACACAATGCTTGTTGGATCCTACCCCTTCCAGGATCCCGACCACCCAAGCAGCTGCCCCCGCACAGTGCAGGCAAGAGCGGCGGCGGGGGTGGTCGGAGAGGCGGGGTGGGAAGGCAGGGTGGAGCGGTGGTGGAGGGTTCAGCAGTGGTGGACAAGTGCTGTGCAGGGGGTGCTGTGAAGGGAAGGGACAGAGACGCTGTGGGGACCCAACCCTCCACCCCCAACCGCCCTCGCCCCCTTTGCAGCGCATCCTGCGGGTGCAGTACGAGCTGCCCTCGGATGTGCCGCTGTCCGAATCGTGTGTCGACCTCATCACCCGCATTTTTGTCAAGGATCCGGAGCACCGCATCTCGCTGGCGGAGATCCGGCAGCACCCCTGGTTCATGGTCAACCTTCCGCGGGAGTGCCAGGTGGGGGCGGGGAACGGAGGCTGGGAACAGTCAAGTAGTGGCGGGGAGGGGGCAGGACAGCGGGACTGCGGGGGTAAGAGGGGGAGACGACATGCAGAGTGTGTGGAGGAGGCTGCACGCTGCAAGGCAGAGACTGTTTGCGGAGCAGCGCCTGCTGCGTGCCACTGGCCACCCGCCGGAAGCTGCCACGTCACCCCGCCTTGCCTCCCTCCTGCCTGACCCGCCAACACCGCCGTCCTTCCCCTTCCCTCCCCTGCTCCATGTGCCCGCCCCGCCCGCAGGGAGACGGCGCCCTGCTGCAGCGAGAGCCTCCCAGCCAGACGTCCGAAGACATTCTGGCAATCATAGAGGAGGCATCGGCACCCGGCACTGCGATGGGACGCTCGTTCTATGTGTGTGCGCTGCGCGCTGTATGGGTGCAGGCTGTATGGGTGCCTAGCTGCGCCTGCCCGCCCTGCAGCAACAGCTTGGGTGCCCGCTCCGGCTTCCCCCGCCCACCTGGCCACCCGCCCACCTGGCCGCCCGCCCACCAGCTTGCCCGCTCGTCTTCTGCCCAGCGTGTGCATCCCAGCAGCGGCGCGCGCCTGCCTGCCTGGGGCGCCTGCTTCCCAGACGGGCGCTTGCGCACAGCATGTGAATCACTGCGGCCTGTGCTCACAGCACCCCGCCCCACTTCGCCAGCGCACCCTTGCAACCGTGTGCCCCCTTCCTCCCATCTGGCCCACCGGACAACCTGCAGCGCGAGGGGAGCTACAGCGAGGGGGGCGGCTATCATGATGAATTCAACGAGGAGGAGCATCTGGACATACCAGACGATGAGCGCTACCCAGCAGAGTGGTGATGTTACCAGTATAAGAAGTGTGCCACGCCATGCCAGGTTGGGTGGCCCCACTTCGGGCGCAGCGCGCGGGGGCGCCGGCGGGGCGCGCGGGCAGGCGCCGCGCAGCCTGGCCGCCCGTGTCACGATTGTGCAATGTACCAACGATGAATGCATGTTTCCTCTTTGATTACTCTGTGTGTATGAACCTTGCAGCATGCCACAGGCGAGCATGGGGTCGCCGTCTGCACAGAACTTCAAATTGAGTGGGGTGGTTAGGCCGCCGCTACTGCCTTTCACAGCCCACGGGGGCGGCATAGGAAGCCGCGCCAGCCCTCATGCAGTTATTCATTGTCACAGCGGAAAGAGGAGGGAGGGAATCAGCCTGTCCATGCCAAAGTCGAGCCCTCAAGGCAGGCCACCTTGATACCCTTCCACCGCGTTTGCCACGGCGCTGTCAATTGCGCTTCTCCTGGGGCCGCTGAGTGCTCTGCAATGCGCCGAAGGGGCTAAGCGGCACTGGGGGTGGCGATCAGAATGGCGTCGCAGCCTCCTTTGGGCGGGCAGACTGCGCCCCCTGCTCACCCGCACCCAGAGACCATTCCCGAGGAGGAGGAGGACCTGGACGAGGATGGGCTGTCGGCTGTGCTTTTTGCAGAACTGGCCAGCGAGAATTGGGGCGCAGAGAGCGTGGCTCCCAAGGGCGCTGTGGGCGAGCCTAGCAGCAGTGGACCCGCAGGAATCAGCAGCTGGGCGCAGAGCAACACTGGCGGCGGCAGCTTTGCGCTCCGCCCCGCCCCCCCGCTCGGCGCCGCTGCCGACTCACCAGTAGCCACGCCCAAGGCAGCACCCAGCTCAGCAAATGCCTTTGGAGGCTTCCCCGTGCTGCACGAGCCTCCCAAGAAGAAGCCCGGCATCTTTGCTTCGCTCACCGCTGGCCCGGCCTTCCTTCAGAAGCAGCTGCGGAAGGCTGCCGCCATGGGGGCGAGCGGCCCGGCGGGCTCGCCATCGCCGCCGCCCAAAGAGGGTGCCGAGGGCAAGGCGCGGGGCGGCGCCGGCGCGGGGGCTGCTTCCAAGCGGCCCCGCATCAAGCATGCTGCCACGGAGCCCACCGCCATGCTCTTAGACCTGCTCAAGTGAGTTGGGTGCTCATCTCCCCGTTGAAAGGTTTTTGGGTGGAAGTTGCATTCCAGGCCCAGCCCCTGCCCCGAATTCATGTCCCCTCAAACCTGCTGCCTGTCCCAAACCGATGCTTTGGGTGCCCGCAGGGAGGCCGGCGGTGAGGTGCCCTCCCCTCTGCTCAGCCAGTTCAGCTCGGTTGATCAGACCAAGGAGGACGAGCCACCAGACCTCTTCCTGCCGGTATGGAGGGGACGGGCGTGGAGCTGTGGTGGGCAGGGGGGGCTGTGTTCTGGGGCGAGGGTTGACTGAGCGTGGGCCGCTGGCCGTGCCGACGGGTGAGGAATGCATGAAACACGTGACAGGCGTTGGGAATGCATGTGCGAAGGGGTCGCAGTGTGCTTGCCTGCCCGCCTGCCCGCCCACCACTTCTGTGCACAAGTGACTGCTCGCGTGCCACCCGCCTGGCCACCTCTCCCACCTCCTGCATTTTGCCATGCAGGCCACTGCCGGCTGCGACCAGCTGCCCTTGCCTCAAAAGCCCCTACCCCTGCCCGTTTGCCGACGTGCCTCGGCGCCTGCCATCGACTTCCCTCCTCTCACGCTTGCTGGCGCCGCCCTGGTTCCTCACATGCGCGCAGGCATCTGCCGCCAGCGACCAGCTGCCCTTCTATCGGCAGCGGGCGTTCTGGGTCTCCAATCTGCTGCTGCTCGCCTGGTCTGCCGTGTTTGTTGGCATCGTAAGTTGGGCAGGCCCACGTGGGTGCCTACTGTGTTGCTGGTCGCGATGTGTGCGTGCAGCAGACAGCTGGTTGCCAATGCCGCTGCTCCTGCCTTCCCCACCTGCCTGCCCAACGCAGCACATCCCCTCAGGCAGGGCATTTGGCCAGTGCAGCACCCAAAGCGCAGTTGCCTGCTTTCATCCCTGCTATGGTGCACGCGTGCAGCATGCAGCTGCCTGCCCGCCCGCCTGCTCACCGCACACCTGTCGCCTGCTGCCTCATTGTGTCCCGCAGGGAGTTGGCCTGTACCTCTCCCAAACGTGCGGCTGCCTGGGGCCCCCCGAGGCCACCTGCCCCTCCAATGGCAAGGGCAAGTCGTGCACCACGGGGCAGATAGATGACGGCTCCATTGGGTGGAGGGTGATGTTCTTCCTGGCATGCATCCCCGGTGAGCTGAGCTGGCAAGGTGGGTGCATTGCTGGCACGGCAGGGGTTGATTGGGGTGCAACGTTCCTCCTGGCATGCATTCCCACTGAGCTGGCTGGCTGGGCGGATGCAGCGTTCGTCCTGCCATGCTTGCTTTCAATCCGTCCCAGCAATCTGGGGGGATTGACAACACGCTGGTGGACAGGGGGGTCTACGTTAATCGCCTGGCTGACTGCCGTGCTGCACACCTGTTTCCGCACATCCGATCTTACCACACCCCGTCTCGTTGGTGCCGTCAGATTCCACCTGGGGCCTCCCCATCCTGTTCTGCCTGCGTGTGTGTGTGTTGTGTGTGACGCCCCCTCAGGTCTCCAGTCCACTGCACCCCCCCTCCCCCTCCCTCACACCCACCATCCAGCACCCACTTACCCGTCCTTACGTCCCCTCTTCCCCCCCTCCACCCCCACCCCCCCAGTCTCCATCTGGTGCTCCCACATCCTGGGCTGGCTGTTTGTGACGGTTGTGTCTGGCGTGGAGAGCTGGGCGGAGCGCAGCGAGCGGCGCTTCCAGCAGCGCGCGGCGGCCGCCCGCCTGCTGAAAGAGGTGGAGCAGGAGCGGCGGCGGCGGGAGCAGGCGGAGGCCGAGAAGCAGAGGGCGCTGGAGCGGCAGCAGGTGGACTTGGGCAGCGGCCGGCTGAGCGGCGTCGGCAGCAGCGGGCGGCTGGGCAGCGGCCCGCCTGGCCGCGGCGGCGGCAGCCGCAGCGGCAGCGGCCAGCTGACCAGCGGGGGCGCGCCCAATGGCGTTGGGTTGCCGGCGCCGACGGGCAAGGCGGGCAGGCCGCCACTGGGCATGGCCATGTCCTGGCAGGCCAGCCTTCTAGAGCGTGCAGCGGCAGAGGCGCAGCGCGGCGGGGGAGCCCCGCCCGCGCCACCCATCAGGCCTCTGCCCGCTGCTCCCACTGGGCGGAAGCCGCTGGGCATGGCCGTCTCCTGGCAGGCCAGCCTGCTAGAGCGTGCGGCAGCAGAGGCACAGCGCTGCGGGGGCACCGGCCCCCCCGCCCGCACCGAATCCATCAAACCGCCCTCTCCTCAGAAGCCCGCCGCCGCCGCGGCCGCCGCCGCGCTGCTCGGCCCCCACACCGCGCCTGGCGGCGGCGGCAGCGAGGGCGGCAGCGGCCTCAGCGCCAGGCGCGGCGTGGGGGCGCCCTCTCAAGCCC
This sequence comes from Micractinium sp. NFX-FRZ, assembly GCA_029339195.1. Classification (NCBI taxonomy): domain Eukaryota; kingdom Viridiplantae; phylum Chlorophyta; class Trebouxiophyceae; order Chlorellales; family Chlorellaceae; genus Micractinium; species Micractinium sp. NFX-FRZ. The sequence goes on along the minus strand of JAPTJF010000091.1, from coordinate 58,847 downwards.
TGGCCCCTCAGGAGGACAGATTCTCAGAGGTACACCGTGGCGTGGGGGGCGGGGCAGCCCGATTCCTGGTCAACCTGGAGATCTCCTACCTGGCTGAGCATGTGCAGGTGCGTGCCTGCTGAGGCGGGGCGTTGTTCGACCTGTCGGGATGGGGTGGGGTGGGGTGGTGGGCGGAGTGGGACAGGGGCTGCCAGCATGTGCGGGCGTGGTGGAGATGTGGTGGCTGGAGTGGGGCAGGGGCAGGCCGGGGGGCTGCTGCCTCCAAGATTGCCCTGCCAGAAGCAGTGCGCTCTGCCGCCCCGCCCCCGTACAAGCCCCGGCCAGGCGGTCAGCCTGTCACTCACCAGTCAATCACCAGTCGATGCACGCACGTCACTTGGCTTCCCCGCCGGCCTGCCCCCTCCCTCCCCCCCCTCGCTGTGCAGCTGCACATCCAGCGCTGCGCCTGCCTGGGCCTGGCCACCGGCTTCTGGGCCGTCTTCTGGGCGCAGGCCTACCTCACCGTGGTGCCGTCCCACAACCAGCGCTTCTGGGTGTTCTTCCGGGTGAGCAGCGCGCACCTCTTGAAAACCGCATTGGATGCCATGACATTTGGAGACACGTATGCTGTATGTCCGTGGGCGGAATGGAATGCATGTGTCTGTGGTTCTTGCTGCACCTGAAACCTCTTGCTGCACCTGAACCTCGCCACCCACACCGCCATCCTGCACCTCCACTCACTTTCCCCGCTCGCCTCATTGCCTGCCCCGCCCGCTGCGATCCCCCGCGGGGTGCAGGCCCTGCTGCGTGTGCCTCACCCTCATGCTTGGCGTCAACTTGATCATCAACATCAACTCACCATTGGCACCTCTCACCTCACATCTTGCTTGCCACCTCTGGCTTGCTTGCCGACCCACCGTCCCGCCTCTTGCTACCCTGTGCCCCCCTGTGCAGGTCATGCTGTGCCTCACCCTCATGTGCGTGGTCAACCTCATCACCCGCACCATCTCCTCGCTGGCCGGCATCAAGTTGAAGCGCATGAACCACCGGCAGCGCATGCTGGAGGTGTCCAAACGGGTGAGCTGGGGTGGGGTGGGGTGGGGCGAGGGCGCTGCTTCTGGGTTAGTTGCGCCGGCGGGTGTGGCATGGTGTGGTGGGGTCGGGTGGGGTGGCAGCGCATGCTGGAGGTGTCAAAACGGGGTAAGTTGAGGGGGCGACCTGTCGGCATACATTGCACAGGTGTGGTGTGGTGGGGTCGGGTGGGGTGGCAGCGCATGCTGGAGGTGTCATAACGGGTGGGGTGGTTGAGGACGAGGGGCTGGTCGAAGCCGAGGTGCATCAATGCGGGACCGTAGCTTGCCCGCCCCTCTGCGGCACTCCCCGCTCACATTCCCCGCCTCCCTCCTCCCTCCTTCCCTCCCTCCCTCCTTCGACCGCGCCCCGTTGTCCGCCCCGCAGGAGGCGCTGCTGCAGCTGCTGCTGAGCAAGGGGCTGGAGGACGAGGGGGACCCTCAGGCGGCCAACAGGCTGCTGCCACCCGAGCTGCGGCAGCCGGATGCGTGTCCGGCAGAGGCGGCGGCAGCGGCGCAGCAGGAGCAGCGCAGCATCATGCTGCCGGGGGGGCGCACCATCTCGGTGGGTGGAGCGGGTGGGGCGGGTGGGTGTGCCGGGCTGAGAGGGGCAGGCAGGGGGGCGAGGTTTGGATGTGCGCACACGCGTACGGCACGTGGCGCGCGCACCAATGCAGGCCTGCGGCGGTGGAAGCTCATGCGGCTGTGCAAGCGAGTGTGGGTTGGATGCTGTGGCGTGTCCAAGGCCACAGGCTCCTACATACATGCACACAGCGCACGCCACGCCGCAGGGCAGCCGGGGGCATTCCGTCCGCCCGCCAGCGCACCCCGTCAGAAGAGCACCGCCCTGGCACCCCCTGGTGGATGCCCACACGAGCGGTCCTCGTGCTCGTGCGGGCGCACCATCCCGGGGTGCAAAGTACTCTTTCTCGTGCATGCTGCGGGGCAGAGTCGAGTGCGGGCTTGAGGCCAGCCTAGGCCTGGCTCCCACCCGGTGCAGAAGCATGCCCTGACCGAGTCTATCACAAGTTTGTATGAGGCCAGCCTGCGCCTGGCTTCTGCCCGACTTTCACCTGGCTTCCACCTGGCTTCCCTCCCGCTGCAGGTGCATGCTCTGACCGAGTCGCTTGGGCGCATCAGCCGGGCGCTGCCGGGGTGGCGCCCCCACAAGCGCAGCCGCAGCCTGCCTACCCCAACGGTGGGTGGCTGCTACGTCACACCACATGTGATGTGTATGGCTGGACGCTGTAGTGAGAGTACCAAATGTGGGCTGGCGGCGGTGGGTTGGGGTGCTCCTTTGCGCCAGGGCAGGTGGGAGGAGGGCAGGCACCCTGCCCACAGGTTGCGCTCTGCCCGCTCCTTGGCTGCACCAGCAGAACTTATTTACCTTTGGCTTGCTTGAACCTGCTGCAAGGGGATGTTTTTGCCGTTGGCTGCACTGACGCCAGCCTGCCCGCCTACCCACCCTCCCTGCTGCAGGACGGCGACATTGAGCAGGGGCCGCCGCAGGAAGCGGAAAAGCTTCGCAGGTGGGTTGGGGTCTTTGCTCTCCCTTAGCCCGCCTTGATGACTGTCCCCGAACGCCGTGCGACTCACACTGCAGGCCAGGCAGTACAGGCCAGGCCAGAGCAGTACAGCCCTGGGCAGTGCACATGTTGGAAGGAGGAGCTGGGGGGTTCTTGTTCTTCCCCTTCTGGCTTGCCGTGCCTCTGGCCCGTGGCCCACTACACCATTCCTGCGGCGGGCCAACCAAGTGCAAGCCAGGCAGCACATGTTCGCCCTTGCTAGTTGGCCCGCACCCGCTGCCTGTCGCGTCGCCTCCCCCATGCCGGCGCCTGCGGCCTGCCCCATACAACCCAGACCCAGAACCACCGCCTTGGATAGTTCACATTTCGTTCTCTTGCGCCGCTGCCATGCCCAGGTCAATGACCGACAAAGGCCCCTCGTTCCGCACCGCCCTGGAGCGAACCGGCAGCGGCAGCGGCAGCGCCGGCGGCGGCGGCAGCGGTCCCCTGCCCAGCACGCCGTCTGCGACCCCAAAGTCACCCGCCTCTCAGGGCGGCGACGACTCCCTCCCCAGCACCACCTCCACAGTCACCGATGCCCTGCCCCCCTCGGACACAGCGGCAGCGGCGGCGGTGGCGGCGGCGGCGCTGGCTCTGGGCGACCGGCAGCGTGTGGCGCTGACTTCGCGGGCTGGGGATTTGAGCAAGGCGCACATGCTGGCAGACAGGGAGCGACACTTTCTAGAAGATGAGCTGCGGGTGAGTGGAATGCTGGCTTGTGGGGGCGTGCAGGCTGTCTTCACCCCTCCGCAATCATGCGCGTGGCACAGTCGTCAGGCCCATCCCAGGCTTTGCATGTCAGCACATCCACAAGAGCAAGGGTTTGGATGCGGGTGGGGTGGGCAGGGGGGCGCTGGCCTGGCGGCGTCTGTTCTGGCAGGGTGGTGGTGCCTACTGACCTTAACGTCAGGTAAGCAATTAGCCACGCCCTGGCCCAACCCCATCCCCCCCTGCGCAGCTCAAGTACTGGAATGCACGAGCAGAGGCGGTGCCCGGGCCCGATGGCAAGCTGGTCGCCGGTCGGGAGGATAGCACGGTGATTGGCACTGAGGGGGATGCCATCTCCCTGGGGCGCTTCATCTTCCACCGCCGCCTCATGGCCTTCCTCAGGCTGCGCTCTGCGCTGGTAAACGAGGCGCAGGAGCGGCAGCAGGCGGAGCGGCAGGAGGCGGAGCGGGAGCGGGTCAGGGTGGCAGAGGAGGCGGCGGCGGCGGCGGCGCGGGCGCGGCGGGCGGCCAGCGGCGGCGGGGCCGGCGGGTCGCCTGGTGCGGGCGGCGCGGCGGCGCAGCCGGCGGGTGCGGGGCAGCAGGCCTACGACCGGAGCATGAGTGATGTGGCGGCCACGATTCCGGGGCTCAGTGAAATGTTTGGGGGGACTGAGGAGGAGGATGAGGAGGAGGCGGCGCCGGTGCTGGCGGCTCCCCCTGCAGCAAGGCCGGCCGCGGGCGCAAGAGGTGGCGGCGGCAGCACCGCGTCCGGGCCTGTCCGGCCAGGGCCACTGGCGAGGACAGGCAGCGGCCGGCAAATCTCCACTCTCCCTTCGGGGCCGTTTAGCGTGCCGGGCACGCCACGTGGCGGCGGCGCCGCCCCGGGGGCCGCCGCTGACAGCCGCAAGCAGCTGTTCAGCCCTCGCTCCAGCCTGCTGGCCGGCGCCCGGCACGGCGCCAGTAGCAAGAGCCTGGCGCTTGCGCGGAGGGAGGGGCTTGGCAGGGAGGACGTCAAGGGTTTCATGGACGCGCGCGGTGCGGGTGAGTAGTGAGGGCATGTGTTGACGCGCACCCGGGAGTGCCAGAGTGGGGCAGTGCTGAAACGCCGGTTGAGTGGGGGTTGGCAATGCCGGAGTGGGCTGCACATTGCTTGTGGCGTCAGCAAGGGCTCAGGAGCTGTGGCCATGTCATGCTGCGCCTGCTGTGCCGTCCAGCTGTGCAATCGAGGAGACTTGATATGTGTGTGGCGGTGCTGGGCTGTGCCCTGCTGGTCCTAGGCCGTGCTGTCGGTGCTGTCGGCGCACCATGCTGTGCCCTGCTAGCCCTGAGCCGTGCTGCGGTGCGCCATGCTGTGCCATGCTGTGCAGGTGACGAGACGGATTACGCTTTTGAGCTGCTGGACCAAGACTTTGATGACTGGGTCACCGAGGAGGTGGGGGCACAGCGCGCACAGCATGCGCAGCGTGCACAGCACACAGCGTACATGCCTCCCGTTGCGAACACTTTCCCCTCGGTGGCCGAGACGTGCGGCTCCTCGACTCTCCCTGCCATGAGCCCCGGCCCTGCCCTGTGCATGCCGCCCTGCCCCTGCCCTATCCCCCACCCCCACCCCACCCCACTCCACCCCACACTCACCCAACGTGGTGCGCATGGTGCGCCAGGACTCCTTCTGGACCTGATATAAGCCTGGCTTATATAGACTGCGCCCCTGCTCGCCCTTTAACGACCTGCATGCGGGATGCGGTGCGCATATTTTGCCAGCTGCACAAGCGAGCTGCCCTGACCCCTCCCATGCTCATGCGCACCGTGACAGCTGCTATCTTCCCGCTCTCTGCACGCCTGTGTTTCCTGTGTGTGCAGAACGTGGTGCGCATGGTGTGCCAGCTGCACAAGGATCGGGCCAACCTGCGCAAGGGGCTGCAGGGCACCAACACCATCCTCAAGGTGGGGGCTTGCGTGCACAGCACAGCACAGCAGGGCAGGGCAGAGCAGGACTTGCTGGCAGCCAGGCAGGGCGGAGGGGAGCGACCTCCTCACTGCCCCGAAACAACGCACACACAGGGTTTCCACTAGTGTCTGCCTGCCTGCCTGCCAAGGCATGCCATCCACCGCGCGCAATGCCCCGTGTCTCCCTCTCCGCAGAAGCTGGACCTGTTCATCGGCGGTGTGCTGCACGCCATCTTCATCATCTTCTACCTCTTGGTCTGGGGGGTGAGTGGCCTGGGGGTCATCTGGGCTGGCCCAGGGCATGAGCACGGATGCAACTTGGTTGGTTGGGGGCTTGAGTGTGGGTGCATCATGGTTGGTGTGGGGATGGGCGCTAAGAGGGGCCTAGAGGGGACGGGGTGGCACGTTGTCTTGGACCTATTGATGGGGGGGGGGGTACGTGGGGCCAGCAGGGTGCTTGTACACCAAGAAGGACCAAGGGGGAGATGACGAGGCACACCATCTCCCTCCTGCTGGTCTGGGGGTGTTAACTGGGGGCAATGGGCCGCTCACAGAGCACACACCTGCATTCCTGCGTGCACTCAACTCGGCGCTCGGGCCGCTTCAGACTGTGTGGCGCGGGCCTCTGCTGGACGCTCCCCACTCCCACTGCCCGCCTCCTGTGTGCCCCTTTGCAGGTCGCCTTCACTGAGAGCTTCTACAATGCCTTCTCAGCACGTAAGCCGTGATCTGCTGTGGTTGCACGTGATGTGGAGTCCCCGGCATGGGCAGGCCTGTGCTGTGCGTGCTGCACGCGTCGCGGCGCCGGATGGAGGCCCACCCCGTGCTGCTTCTGCCCGCACATTGCGCCTGCACGGTTTCACGCGCTAAAGTCGTGTGCACGGTGCCGCCCTCCCCGCCATGCCCCCGCAGTGCTGCTGGCCTTCTCCTTCATCTTCCAGAGCACCATCACCAACCTCTAGTAAGTTCAGCATGCGCAGCGCGCGCAGCAGTAGGCACTGCAGCACGCACGCCATGCCGCCTTGTGGCGGCATTCACAGCATGCACAGCATGCTGGCGGCACAGTGCATGCCTGGCCTGCTGAGTCCGCTGGCGCGGCCTGGGCTCGGAGTGCCCCTCCCCCTCCTTACCTTGCAGCGGTGGGCCCTTCATTTCTCTCTCCCCACCCACACCTGGCCTGACCTTGGAACTACAAGTAGTGACACACCTGCACTTGTCGTGCATGTGCCCCCCCTGCTTGCAGCGAGAACGTCGTCTTCATCTTCCTCATACACCCCTTTGACGTGGGGGACACCCTGCTGCTGCCCGCGGGCGGCAGCGGCGAGGAGCTAGCGCGGCACGAAGTGCGTGCGGGGCGGGCTGCTGTTGCAGGGGACAGTGTGGGTGGATGCGGAACCGAGGGGTATGAAGCCTCCCCTGGCTGGCCTGCCTTCCTCGTCCCCACCCCTGCCTCCTCCTCACCCCTCCACAACAAACAACCGCCCCGGCAGGCGGCAGGTGGAGGAGAAGTCCACCTTTACACGCCCACATGCTCGCCCATCTCAACCCACCCACATGCTCGCCCCCCTTGTCCCCGCACCGCCCCTGCAGGTGGAGGAGATCCACCTCAACTACTCGCGCTTCCTGGACAAGGACAACGGCCGCTGCTGGTGGCCCAACCGCGTGCTGCGCGACACGCCCTTCATCAACCTCACCACCTCCGGTAGGCGTGAATTCAGGAGATGAGAGGGCAGGGCACATTCCTGCGACACTGTGTGCAGGCGAAACTCTTTTAGAGTGGGAAAGATTCGAGGTCGTCACGTGTGCAATGCGGGCACAGACCTCTGGCTCAGCACTCCTCCTCTGCAGAGGTCGCGGCAGGCGGCGTGACCCTGCTGCTGCCCGCCGCTTGGCAGTACGTGTGTCACCCCTGCCGTGCACTGTACTGCCGTGTACACCCTCCGCCTGCTGCAGAGGTGATGGAGGACAGCTTCCTGCTGCTGCTGGACCTCGACATGGTGGCACGCCACCCAGACCTGCTGGCCAAGGTGGGGCCTCACGGAATGCTGCAGAGGGGGCCAGGGGTTGTGCGTGCTGGGCACGCTACCCTGGCTGGTCAACGTCTGCCGCCAGCACATGTATGTCCAGTGGCCTGAATCGCTTGAACCATCCCTGTGCCGCACAGATCAAGCTGGCGCTGGACGACTACTGCCGCAAGCACCGGGGGGAGTTCGACCTTGGAGGCACCGTCGTCACGTACAGGTACAGTGACGGCTGCTGCCAGCCTGCACGCACCTTGCCCCTGCCGGCACTGTGCCGCTTCTGGCTTCCTCCCACCTGCAGTGCATGGAGGCCCTGACTTGCGCGCCCCTTCCAGCATGCGCCGCTCGCCTCGCACCCACAGCTGGCCCATCTGTGGGGCCGCCTTGCAGCCCGCTGCTCAGTGCATGCAAACTCGCCGCCCCGCGCCCCACGCCTGCACTCCATGCCTGCAGGGACATCACGAGCCCTATGGGCGTGCTGCTCAAGGCGGAGTGGCACTACAGGTACAGGGGTAGTTGGGAGTGGGGGAGGCACATTCATGCCGACAGAACCCGAGAGTGCGGCCAGGGGCGGACCCACAAGTGCATGCCCATATCTCACAGCACATCTTCCCACTGATCCCATAACTACCATGCCCACGTCTCACTGTACCACATCTCGCCTTCCCCGCCCCTGCAGCCACTCGGGCACCAGCAAGGAGCGGTGCGCCGAGGCGCGCACGGGGCTCATCCGGTACACCGCCCGCGTGCTCACAGAGCTGGGGGTGCGCTTCACCTGGCCCACCGGGGACTCGCCAGCCGCCCCCTGGGGCCCCGACACGGGAGGAGGGGCGGGAGGCCCCGGCGGGGGCGGCCCAGGCGGCGGCCTGGCAGGCCCAGGCAGGGGGGAACTGGGGCCAGGGGGAGGCGCAGGCGGGGGCCCGCAGCGTACGCCCAACCGCACCCCTGGCGGCGGCGCCCTGACGGCACGCGGCCGCAGCGACAGCATGGGCGGCGGCGGCCGGGGCGGTGGCGGGGGCGTGCCGCGGGCAACGGCTGCCCAGCCCTCACGCGGTGGCGGCGGCGGCGGCGGTAGCGGTGCTGCCGATGGCGGGGCGGCTGGCGGTCCCAGCATGGACGACATCTTCATGCGCATCAGTGGGGGCCTTGAGAGCGGCCCCTCGGCAGCAGCCGGGCCTGCAGCAACTGGGGCCCCGTCGCCCCGTGGCTCCGCCGCCAGCACGGGGCTCCCGCCGCGATCCAGCGGCAGCGCTGCTAGCGGCATGGCTGCTCTTGCCGGCCGCGGATCCAGTGGGCTTGCCGCTGGCAGGCAGGGGCTGGTGGCCGGGAGCTCTGTGGCGCCCACGGCAGCAGGGCGGGGGCGGGGGCGGGCTGCGGTGGCCGCCAGGGCGCAGATGGCGCTTGCCACCGGAGCGGAGCAGCCCGATCGCATGGAGCTTCTGTTCCGCCCGCAGGCGCCGTAGCCACGCCTGCAAGTGACAGTACAGCACCGTGCCGTGCTGTCTTTTCAGTCCGCACCTGCCTGGTGCATTCTTGACCGCCCCATGCGTGCTCCTGTGTACGAGCTGCCCCATCCCAACTCCTTTCATCCACGCCGAGCCTTTCGTCTTCCTCTGCTGCATTTCGTTTCAGATGCGCCTCTGCGTTATTTTTTGTGGTGCGCCCTGCTTGAGGCACCCCTTGCGATGCCTCACTGCCAACACCTACCCTGTCCCCCTCTGGTCCCGCCCACAAATCCCAGCCACACTACTCTGTTTTCACCACCTGTGCTCACCCTCAGGCCAGTGCTCACGACATGTTATCTTAGATCTCCTTTCAAGCATGTAGCATGTTTCAGATTGAACAATGAAAACCTGTAGATCAATGTAGCCGCAAGGAATTCGCCGAACACGTTCTGGACAGCGGGCGGGCGGACGGGGTTGGAAGCGCAGCCGCTCGCTGCGCTGTCACCGGCTGCATAGGTTGTTTGGTGCTCAGCTGAGGTGATACATGCACGTGACGTGGGAAGATGGCTGTTATTAAATCACATCATGCGGGAGGAGCAAATTAAGGTGATGTGAGCCGAAGCCACACCGATCTGCCGCTTGACGTCACCGCCGCCGTTACTGAGCTGGTGGCACGTGGCATGGATTCTCGAGCGCCACTTGCGGAGCCTGCTCCCCTCCCATCGCGCACCATCTGCCCATTCTGAAGTGCACGCAGCCTCCCGGAGCCTCCCAAGAAGCGAGCCACACTCTCTTCATCGTCGCCCTGGACAGCCTAGAGTTTGTGCAGCTTCCCGGGATGGAGAGTAGACTTGAGCTGGGGTGAGGAGGGAGTCTCGGGCAGCGGCGAGAGCATGCAAGTTATCTTTCGGCGCTGTGTGCTCTCTGCGACGGGCCGCCGTCGCAGACCGGCCGATCACGATGCGGCATGCGGATCAGCAGCACAGGAATGCGAAATGCAAGGGCGGGGCAGCCGGTGGTCCGCCGCCGCCCGCTGCCGCCACGACGCCCCCAGCGGCGTGTCTCCTGCCCCTTGCCACTGCCCTTCTTCTGCACCGCTGACCAAGAGTTTGCTGTGACACGCCGCCCAATCACTTCCCTTCTTGCAGCTCCAGCAGCAAGCAGCTGGGCATTTCTTTCAAGAAGCTGTTTGAGCACGACAGCGGGGTGTCCCTCAAAGTCAGGGGCGTGCTCAACACGGTGACTGCCCAGGTGGAGGTGAATGGCGCACTGAACAAGGTGAGATGGTTGGAAAATATACCTCCTAATCCCGGTTCGAGGGGATAGGGGGGTGAATGGGGGGAGCAGTGACTGTCGGACTGACACCCAGGGAAGCGCTGCGGCAGACGGTGGCGGTGGGTGCCGCTCGCAGCTGCTGGTGGGAAGCTGCCAGTGTGCCCCACGATTGAGCTGGCCATGCCCTACCTGGGGTGCTCCTCACCCTTGCAAAACTCGCACACACACACACACACACACGCACACAAGCGCGCACGGCACCGGGGGGAACTGGGGACGCGGGCGCCCCGCGCCCGTTCGGGGAAGGGGCCGCCCCTCTCTTGCGGGGGGAGTGCACCTGGGCGCACTCCCCCACGCGCTGGGGGGGAGAGGGAGGGCTGGGGTGCGGCCTGGGGATGACGTCATCCCTCGGTACCACAGTGCGCGCGGCAGCTGTGCCACCTGCCACCCAAGAGGCGCGCGTCACTCAGGCTCTGTGCTTTCCGACACTTGTCGAAATGAACTCTGACACTCTGACTCGCTCAGACTACGAACCCAGCACACAAACACACACACACACACACACCTGCACACTGCAGTTCTTCCGCGCGGGCAAGCTCAAGCCTTACAACCCCAACGAGGTGTACCAGCCCGACACGCGGCTCCGGCTGGGCGTGGGCGTCAAGGCGGCGGGGGTGGGCGGCAAGACGCTGTCGGCGGGTGGGTGGGGCAGGCGGTGGGCGGCTGCGGCATTGACGAGAGCGGGGCATCCGGCGGTGGGGAGGGCGGGGCGTGTGAGTTCTGGCACCAAGGCATATGCGGGGCGCAGCCGACAGGTGTGCTGCGATCCGAATGCAGCTGCCGTGCAGACCGCGCCTCACACCCCGTCACCCTCCCCCTTGAGCACCACCCCACACCGCCCACACCCTGCTAGAGAGCCCGCTGCTCTCCGTCAGCGCCCAGCTGCAGGTGCAGGTGCAGCACCCACCTGCCACCCTTTGCCCCCAGCTAGCTCACCCTCACCTCGCCCCCAACCGCTCCCCCTCCCATGCAGACGACCTGCTGCTGTCTGTGAGCGCCAAGAAGAAGGTGCAGGTGCAGCGCAGCCAGGAGGTCGTGCGCTCCCGCCTGCTGCTGCGCAACTACACGCAGGCAGCGGTGGCGGCAAACTACGACTACAACATCCGCACGGAGCAGGTGGGCGCCTGTTGTGGTGCGCCTTGTTGTGGCCCAGTGGTGCATAGGGGGCTTGTGGGAGGCGGCGGCAAGCTGCGAATGCAACATCCGCATGGAGCAGATGGGGAGTTTGCTGTGTGTGTCAAGTGGTGCGACGGGGCTCCTTGTGAGAGGCGGCTGGCAGCAAGCAAGACAGCACCACTTGCACCGCAAAGGCACGACACTGGCATGTTGGTCTGCATCAGACGTGGCACCAGCGGAGTGGCAGTGAGGATAACCTTACCATAGGCATCACCAAGACAGCGAGCACAGACTAGCTATCCCGCCCCGGCCCGCCCCGGCGGGCACCCTCCTTACGACCACCCGGCATCCTGCAGTATGTGACAGTTTAGTGCCCCTCCCTCCTGTGTCTGCTCCCCCCCATGCGCAGTGGTCTGGCGAGCTGCACGGCCACCTGAGCCACGCCATCTTCCGGTTCACTGACGACCAGGATGTGCGCCTCACAGCCGGCGTGCGGGCACCCCTCACGCAGCAGGTCGGTTGGTAGCAGGTCCCCCCCCCCCCCCCGGGCAAGCACATGGTGTGTGCGCATGTGTGTGTGCCTGCGCGCAGGCGGATCTTGGGCGGCGCAGACTTGCGGCCGGCTCCAGCCCAGCCCATAAACGTGGGCCTTTGCCCCTTGCCCCCCGCCCGCCCCCTCCTCTGCCTGCCTGCAGGGCGTGGGCGACGCCCGCCCCTACCTGCGGGTGCAGGAGAACTGCTGGGCGCTGACCGTGCACCCCGACGGCCAGTGGCGCGTGTCGTACGACCTCTGAGGACAGTGGAGCCCTCCTCTCTCCTCTCCTCAGCTTGCTTCCCTGAGGGGCCTGCCTGCCAGCAGTGTATGTGCGCACCCCTGATGAGCCTGGCGACCTGACCCCTGATCAGCCCTCCCGGACCTCTGGGCTCCCTGGCATGTCCTGAGCCCCCGCATGAGATTTTACGGGTGCCGCCCCAAGCAGCCATGTGCTCAAAGCGTGAAGCACCAGCTGGTGCAGTGTTGGCGAGCACCTGGGGCACGGGCCCGGCCCCAAGCACTGCGCCTGCTGTTGACCGTCACTTCTGGCATCCGCACAGCACCCTCACACACAACTGTCCATTCGTCTTTGCCCAGCGCGGCCAGCCCCCGTTACTGACCCACCACATTCGTGCCTGCCCCTGCCATTGTTGCTTCCGCTCCCGCCTGCTCCGCTCCCCTCCCTTGCCTCGCTCTACACAAGACACAGCTCCACTGAACTGCTGTGCATCTGACCATCTCAACCGCAACTTTTCAATTGACAAATGGGTGGGAGCAACCAGGAGAGGGCAGGACAGGCAAAAAAGGGGGTCCCAGGGGCATGCTTAAGCGAGCAGCAGCGGCAGAGGCACTGGGGCATATCGTGTGTGCCTGTTTCTTGGTTGTGAACGTCACAGTGCCCTGGCCAACTGAGGACCTCTCTTTGGTTCTAGCTCAGCTGATGGCCCGCTCCACCTGGTGCAGCATGCGGTCAACCTGGGACAGCAGGTCGTCCAATGGACCAATGTCACCAGCCGCCCCAGCCGCCACCATGCCATCGTCGCCACAGGCGGGCATGCCGCTGCTGCCACCGGTCGCGGGCAGTCTGCCACTGCCGCCTGCAGTCGGGGGCCGCCAGCTGCTGCCGCCGCCGCCATGGTACATGCTGCCGCCGCCGCCGCCGCCATGGTACATGCTGCCGCCGCCGCCGCCACCATACGACAAGCTGCCATGGTGCAGCAGCTCCTCAGGTGCTGCCGAGTTGCCTCCTCCGTGCAGCATGTGGCCTAGGTGCAGGTTGTCAAGGTCCAGGGGCATCAGGCTGCTGGCATCATACAGAGGCGTGCCCCGTGGGCGCCGTGCTGCCGGCTGCGGCAGCTGCTGCCACCGCCCCTTGTGACTGCCACCAAGACTTCCGGCATGAGCGTTGGGCTGCGGGGCAAAGGGGGTGTTGCGTGCGCTGCCGTGCTGTGGCTGGCGGCTGGCCGGCCTCCCGGGGGAGGGCTCGCGAGGCGGGGCGCCCCAGCGTGGCGTGCGCTGCCGCTGCTGCTGAGCACCTGGCTGCCCTGCCGCTCTGCCGGCGGCGGCATCCGCGTTGCGCCCACGGCTGCCCAAGCGTGCCACAGCGGGTCGCTCCAGTGCATAGCATGCCTCCTCAGCCTCCTCTTCCCAGCTTCCCAAAGGGGCAGTGCCACCGCCCAGGCGGCTGCCAGTGCGTGTGCCGCCACCGCTGCTCGCCAGGCAGCTCCCAGTAGCGGGCCGCTGCTGCTGCCGCTGCTGCTGCGCACGTGGGGAGGGGGCAGCCACACGGGGCGTGGTCGCCCTCGACCCCGTGGGCGTGATGCCCGTGCTGGCTCCTGCAGCAGCAGCAGCAGCAGCAGCAGCAGCAAGAGGCACGTGCTCAAGAGTCTACATCTTGCACCGCAGTCTAATGACCATGCACTGTGTGAGCCACATGCAGCTTGCTGACTCCAGCGTGCACGCTTCCCCCATATGCTGCCTATGAAATGATCCCCGCCCTGTCCCGCATGCGTGCCTGGCGTGGAGGGCCGACTGCTGCCGTCCGCACTGCCCCCAGCGTCCTCCCATCGCGAGCTTGTGCGGGGGCGCACGCTCTTCCAGTCTGGCAGCTTCTGCAGGTTGGTGTGGGCCAAGGCAGCAGAGCAAGTGTTGCCCGCCATGCGCAGGTCTGCCATGCCTTACCAAGCCAATGCCTGCCATGCGCCACAATGCCACGAAAGGTTTCACAAAACCCCTCACCCTCCACCCAAGGTAAAATTGCTGTGCACCATGGCCGGGCTTGCCTGCATGGGTATGCGCTCGGTGCGGCGCCGCAGGAAGGGTTTCGGCTGCCGCGCCTCCTGCTCCTCCTGCTGCTCCCGCTCTTCCAGCTCCTGCTGAACCCTGGGTGACACCCTGGGTGACACCCTGGGTGACACTGCTGCAGCTCCCTGCGGTTGCGCACGCCGGGGGCTCCAGCCTGACTGTGCGCCAGGCCGGCCCTCCTCCTGCGCTGTGCCACCACCGGTGGCTGGCCGCCGCTGCCCGCGAGCGGCTTTGTCAGCGGGGGAGCGGAGTGGAGAGCGGCTTGCTGCTGGCACTGCGCTGCTTCCCCATACCGCCTCTTCCGCCTGTGCTCCTGTGCTCTGCTGCAGGTGGCATTCAGCACTCACGCTGCTGCTGCTGGCGGGCTGCTGCTGCAGGCGCCGCTGCTTGAGGCGCAAGAGCGCCTGCGCCCGGCTGCTAGTGGCTGCCTGCTGCTGCGGCTGCTCTGCTGCTGCTGCTGCTGCTCCCTCGCTGGTCTGAGCGCCAGCTGGAGCAGATGGCTCGCCCAGTGCTACAACGCTGCTGTGTGCCGCTGGCAGCACATCCTGCAATGCTGCCTGCGGCTGCTGTGGCTGCCTGCCATCACATGCTGCTGCCTGCGGTGCCACCGGGCACTGCACACTGTCCGCTACAGGCACAGAGCTGCTGGGGGCGTCAAACTCCAGGCGCTGCGGCCGCAGCCCCGCAGGCGCTGCGATACCAGGCACATCTGCTGCTGTAGGTGCTGCTGCTGCCAGTACTGCACTGCCAGAGGCTGACTGCACAGGCTGTTGTTGAATCACGTGCGGCCCCACAGCATCACCACTTGTGGATGGTGCCGTTGCAACTGCCGCAGCACATGCCGCGCCTTGCGGCTCAGCTGGGTCAGACAGCAGCTGCAGTGCCGCTTCCAGCAGCGGCATGGGGCTGGCTGCATAGCGTTCCTCCGCGCTGGCTGAGGGGTTGAGCGCTGGCGCAGCTGCTGGCGGTGCTTCTGCTTCTGGGTTTAGAGCACCACCTGCAGGGCAGTCAGGAGAAGTGTCAGCACATTAAACGAATTCGCCACCACACCGCCGGTCAAGTACGCCATATGAGCATTCTGCAGGCCAAGCGTCACGCCCAGGCAGTCTGCATTCCAAGGTTGCATGCCAAGGGTGCATTCCTGCACATCAATCATTCCATGGCAAGTCTGATTGAAATGTCACGCACCTTTGGCTGGGCTGGCCAGCAACACGGCATCTCCCTCCTCGGAAGCAAACTCCTCAGAAGCGTATGACAGCACGCTGCCGCCGCTTCTGGACGCAGCTATGCTGCTGCTGCCTGCCTGGCCCCCGCCCAGTCGCTGGCAGTCCAGAGGGGTGGATGGGTCGGCAGCGGCAACATGGCTTGCCGGCGGTGCCGCCAATAAGGATCTGCGCAGGGGCTGCTGCAGGGTACCGTCTGGCTGCTGCTGCGGTGGTGGCTGTTGGTGCTGCTGCTGCTGCTGCTGCTCTGACTGTGCCCGCTGCACTGGCTGTGACTGCTGCGCTGGCTGATGTACCTGCGGAGCTTTCTGCTGCTGCGCCTGCTGCGCATGCTGCCTTAGCTGTGACGGTTGCTGCTCCTGCTGCTGCGGCTGGTGCGCCTGCTGCATACCAACACGCAGTGGGCAAAACCGCTCCTCAAACACCTGAGCCGCAAACTGCTGGTAGCTGCCCAGAGGTTGCACCGCTTGCTCAGGTTGCTTGTGGTCGAGGGTGATTGCAGCTGCGCTGCCGCTGCCGCTGCTGATGGTGCTGGCGCCGGCGGCAAGGGGCATGGAGCCGGGAGCGGCAGCAGCGATGGCCGTGACCGAGCTGCTGCAACTGCGGCGGAGCGTGTGCAGGCGCTCTGCCGTCAGCACCCGGGTGGGCGACAAGCCTCCCTGCCGTAGCATGGGTGAGCTGCGCCCAGAGGCAGCGCCCTCCTCAGCAATGCCGGCCAGCAGCGGCTGCCGCAGGGGCGAGGCAATCGTGCTGCGCCGCATGCGGGCGCCGCTGCTGGGGGGCGCTCCGGGCGAGCCAGGGTCCGTGGCGCGCCGCCTGCTGCTTCCCACAGGGGTTTGCGCCACCACCTGCGTGCCATCAATTGAGTGCAGTCGCATTGGGGGCGCATTCGTGCCTTGCAGCTGAGCAGGCTGCGTCGCACGTGTTGGAGACGCACACATTCATGCATGAAACACTGGGCCCGCACCTGAGCTTGCACGTCATCGTAGAGCGATTGCAGGTGCTGCAGATGACCCTGCAGGTCCCGCAGGCTCTGCCTGGCCTGCAGCAAAGCACAGGTGAGCAGGGGCGTGGCATCCCTAAGTTGCAGGGCGGCGGGGCCGCTGGCACTGGAAGCGGCGGCACGGTGCACCTGTGAGGTGGCTGGGCGCCACAACTCACGCATCAGCGTTATGCCGTCTCCCACGTCAATCACAGCAGTACAGGCGATAGCGGAGGCAGGTTGGGCCAGTGGCGCGCAAAGTCAACCGGCCTGGCTCTCACCGCTGGCGCAGGAGCTGGCGAAGCGAACACCTCTTCGGGCAGCATGCCCCCTGGGCTCGGCCAAAGCAGCCGGCCCCTCTTGCCCAGTTGTCGCTGTCGCTGCCTGGCCCGCGCCTCTTTCACGAGTTCTCCCACGCGGAACAGCTAAAATTTGGCGCTGGAGATTACAGTCACACAAGCAGAATGGCGGAGCAGCCTGCCAAGTCAAATGTGGCGCGCGCCGCCAGCTCAGCACCCGCCGCCGGCTGATGTCAACAGGTACTGCTGCAACCGCCGCTGCTGGAAGCTCATTTTTCGTCCCGGAATTTCGTGACCCAGGTAACATCCCTTGGCTGACGGCCGCTCCACGGCCTTCAACGCCGACTGCCGCCGGTGCCGCACACCCCGCCTCAGCCGTAGCATCGGATCGGGTCGTTGCAACCCTTGGCCGCGCACTGCGCCTGGCCGTTCCTCCCTCCCTTCTCCAAGTACTTCTGATGATACACTTCTGCCGGCCAGAAGCACTTGAAGGGCTCCGCCTCCACAGCGCACCCGGGGATGGCGGCCAGGCGCTGCTGCGCCACCTGCAGAGCCGCGGCGCCGGGCATGTGTGGCTCATTGGGGTTGACCCAGCATGCTGCATACGATGCCGCTCTAGACACTGCTCCCAGCAAGTTCGAGGGCATGGGGGAGCCCTTTCCCTTGCCTGCCCTTTGCACGCAAGTACTGAAGAGCACACATACTGTCAGCAAGAGGGAACACCGCCAACGCATGCAGCACCCACCCACCTGCTGCTGCTCCTCGCCGTGCCAGTAAATGCCGGTCCGGTACTGGCTGCCAATGTCGCCGCCCTGCCCGTTCTTCTGCAGCAGAGACGGTCGTAGCAGAGGTGACATCAACCAGTACAGATCAGGCAGGGCTGGGAGCAAGCAGGGCCAGCGGGCAAATCGCGTGCGGTGCAGGCCACCTGCCCCTGCCAGACGGCGCCGCCCTTGGATAGCAGCACCGCCCCCGCCCAGCCCCGCCCAGCCCAGCGCAGCCCACACCACCCCAGCCCTCGAACCTGGCGCGGGTCAATCTTGTGTAGGAAGGTGGTAACCAGGTGGTCAAACGAGACCTCAGCAGGGTTGTACAGCAGCTGTACCGCCTCCGTGTGCCCCGTCCTGCCGGTGCACGTCTGCTGGTAGGTGGGGTTGGGCGTGTGGCCCTGGGCATAGCCCACGCAGGAGGCCACCACGCCCGGCACGCGCTGCAGCGGGAGGTTGCAACGTGGAAGGCGGGGTGAGGAGCCGGTGGGGCAGGGCGGGGGGCAGGGCAAGGGCCGGGGCAGGCTGGGGAACGGTCCCAGCACAGCCGCAGTGGAGTCAAATCTAACGATAGGCTGTGAGTCACAGGCCAGCGCTTACATCAAACGCCAATTGGACGCTCCAGAAGCATCCGCCAGCAAAGGTGGCGGTCCTGTTGGCGTCGGCGTGCACGCCGGTAGGCGGCCACTGGGCCTGCACGCAGGATGGGGGAAGGCGGCTCAGCGGGGGGAACATACCGACCTGATCAAGCTCACGGCTGTGGACGGCAGGCTGCTGGCTCACTGGTTTGCTGTCCTCGGCCGACATCCTGGCGCCCATAAATCCCTGAGTCCTGGCCCTTTGGCGTGTGCTGTTGTGGTCCAGGTGTAATCGCAAGTTGAACGGACGTGGGTTGTGAGGCGCGCTGTCCGCCGCGTTGTATCTGGAAGGAGGGACAAGTCCCACCGCCCCGCCACCTGGCGGGGACGGGGGCGCGCCCGGGCGGCGGCTGTGGACCGCGCTGAGTGCCCTCTGTCGTTCCCATCGATCGGTCTATCACTGGGACCCCATGTGACACTTGCAAATGCACATGTTTACTGATGAGAGCTTATACCTGCATTCCGCTTGAAGTACCACACCCTGGGCGTCAGCCTGCTGGCTGCTTCACTCCCTGCGCCTGCCACCACAGCAAGCGATGGACCGCTGGTAAGTGTTAAACAGTTATTGCACTGTGCAACGTCACAGTATGACAAACGGGGATATATGTGCAGCTGGGGAATGAAAGAGCTGGGCATGCGTTTGGGGTGCGGGGTTTGCCGGCGGTGCAGGTGCCCGCAGCACGGCACCTGGGCGCGGCGGCGTGCCGCAGGTGGGGAGCGCAAACAGGAGGCAGACAGGAACATGGAAATCAAGTGAATCAGGGTTTATTCACGAACATTACACTGCAACTGGGCGCACTGCCTGGCTGTGGCGCAGCGCCGGTGGGGGCGCGCCAGGCCTGCAGCTGAGCGTTTGGGCTTGCGAGGAGGAGGAAAATGGGGGTCACACACGCACGGGGCAGCAGCAAAAGTGTGGGGCAGGGTTTTGCGGGCCAATGGGCGGCCGCTGAGTCAGTGTTCGCTCACGGTCAGGCGCGCGCGGTGGTCAGGGTGGCAAGGTGGGCGGGTGGGCGCGCGCAGGGGCGAGGGCCGCCCCTCGCACGGGTGCCGCCACCACGCGTGCTCATGCTGCATGCAATGTGTTCATCACTACTATTCATTAACGGAGGGCAGCTTGCCGGAGGGGCTCTTGGTGGGGCTGCGTGTGGGCGGGGCGGGCTGCACATATTTGAGTGCCTTGACTGGAGGGCCCGGCACAAAGCGGCCAGAGGGAGTCTTGCTGGGGCTGCGCGGCCCAGACAGGGTGCGGTGCAGGCTGCCGTTGTCGCCGCCGCAGTCGCTGCCTGCAGACATCACGACTTGAAGCTCCTCAGCCAGAGAGGTGTAGCTGCCGCTGCCGCCCAGGCCGCTGCCGGAGCGTGCCAGCGTGTGTGGGGCAGGCGCCGCGGCGCCCGCCGTGGGCTGCGTGTACTTGGCGCTGCCGCCGGCGCTGCCAAAGCCGCTGCCGGTGCTGTCCACGCGCCGCAGGCTGCCGCCGCTGCTGTCGAGGCGGCGCAGGCTGCCGCTGCCGCCATCCAGCCGCCGCTCGCTGTGGCCGCCCTCGGAACGGCGACTGCCCATGCTGCGCACGCTTTCCGCCCGCCGTGGTGGCGTGTCGGCCATTCCTGGGCTCCCGCTGCTGCTGCGGTGCTGGTGCGAGTGGTGGCGCCGCGGAGGCGTGCCCTTGCTGCCGCCCTCTCCGCGCTTGGCGCCGGCGGCGCCGGCGCCGCCAACCGCCCGGCTGCTGCTGCCGCTGCTCTTGCTGTCCAAGCGCTTGGCGGCCCCATCGCTGCTGCTCCAGCTGCTTTGGCTCTCAGCACTGCTGGACAGGCAGCCCTTCTCTGGGTCGTGGTGAGCACCGCTGGCGGGGCTGGAGCCCACCGCCTGTGCCCGCCGCTTCTTGCGCTGGTACAGCCACCAGGCGCCGCCAAAGGCTGCGGGTGAGGGGACAGGAGGAGGCAAGAGGGCACGGGAGGAAGGGGTCAGCCACAGGCAGCAGCGCAGGTGGGCCGCGTGGCAAACGGTGGAAGCAAGCAGGCTGCGCTGCAATGCGGTACGGGGTGCTAGACACGAGAACGGTGCATTGTTGAGCCTACCTGCGCCGCCGATGACGACGCCCCCAGCAATGCCGGCCGCCAGTGCTCCGATTTTGAGGCCGGTGCTGGGGCTGTCGTCGCCGCTGCTAGGCTCGGCAGCCGCTCCCGCTGCGGCAGCGTCGCCAGCAAAGGGCGCGCCCCCTCCCTCAGTAGCGGGAGCGGGCGCAGGAGCGGCGGTCCCGTCGGGATTGCCGCCCGAAGGGCTGGGCTCATCTGTGGGTGGGGGCGAAGCTGGCGCAGGCTCGGGTGGTGGTGAGGAGGGCGAGGAGGGCTTGGCAGGCGCGGCCACGGGCTCTCGAGCCTGCTCAGGCGCCGCTGCTGGCGCCTTTGTGGGAGCGGCAACGGGCGCCTTGGCCGGCGCTGTGGCAGCGGGGACCTGCGCAGGCGCCATGGCGGGGGCTGCGCCAGCGGGGACCTGAGCCGGCGCCTTGGCGGGGGCTGTAGCGTTCTGGGGTACCGTAGCCTGGGCGGGGCCAGGCGCCGGCGCGGCTGCGGTGCTGCCCAGGCCGGTCACGTTCACTGGGCTCTGCTTGAAATAGTCGGCGCAGCTGGGTCCCTGCAGCAGCCATGCAGGGGGAGCATGGCGACACGGGGCTGGTGAGGTGGCGTGAGCGGCAGCAGCACGCACACATCAGCGGCCATCGAGGCAAGTGCAGCGGGCAGCGGCGCACGCAACCGGCGGCAAGCGCGAAGCAGCGCCGCCTGCGCACCTGGCCACCTCGCGGCACGGCCAGCATGCCCGCGCACGCGCTGGGCGCGGCCCAGGGGCAGCCAATCATCTTGGGCCCTCCATCCTTTGTTTCGGTGTTGAAGCACAGGGAGACGGCGGTCAGACGCTTGGCGCTGCAGGAGTTGCAGGGTCACGACAGATGGGGCATGAACACATCAAGTTTGCCCCGCAGATGCTTCCCAGGTGTGTGCAGGCAGGATACCCAGGCTGGGTGGGAGAGAAGCGGCGGCCCGGGCTTGTGCTGCAGACAACGGCCGACCTGTTGTGCCCCACTACTAATCCCACCACCCCATGAGCGCCCTCCATCCCCTCTGCCTCTTGTGCAGCCCTGCCTACCCGTCGCACTCCACAAAGGCCTGGGCCTGGAAGCCGGCTGCCAGCGCCTGCACGAGCGCGCCATAATCCACGCTGGCTGGCAGGTCATTCGGCTGCACGGGGGTGGTAGGGAGAGGGCGGAGGGGAGCGGTAATGCGAAGACAGGGGCAGGCTTGCTTGCTGGGCGCAGATGAGGTGTGCAGGCACGCAATGCAGGGCGCAGGTGGGGATGGCGCAGCGCAGCGCAGCGCAGCCAGCACAGCACGGCATGCATGGACCAGCGTGCGCTGGTTGTCCAGCCCCCAGACCCGGCTCCAGACCCGGCACAGCAACGCAGCACAGCACAGCGCAGCACAGCGCAGCACACACAGCGTGGGCCGCTCCTCACCAGGGGGTACTGCCTGTCCAAATCCAGGCCCAGCTTTAAATAAGCAATCGCGTCCTCGGCAGGCGTGCACTTGCCATACTCTGCCCACGACTCCTTCCAGCTGTTCTGCAGGCTCTTCAGGCCGTCTGCACACCAGGAAGGGGAAAGGGCGGGAAGTGCCAGGAAGGTGGGTGCGGGGGAGAAGGCAGGAGTGCAGGGGGCAAGTGGCCCGCGCAACAGAGAGGCACGACCAGATGGCGCGCCAGGGATGGTGTGGCAGGTGGTGGGCTTGCGGGACAAGGCAGAGCGTGCAGCGCACACCATGCGACAGGGGGGCGCGGCGCAAATGCTGCCATGTACGGGCAGCCCGGAGTGCAGCGCTTCATGCGCCGCAGCCAGGCAGGCCGTGCACCTGCCATTGCACTGCCACAGGGGCTTGAAGGCATCTCCGCAGCAGCACAGCTCCCTCCAGGTGCTCCTACCCGAACGGCCAGTGGTCTCCCACACACCACTGCCATACAGCCACACGTTTGCTCCGCGCCGCCGTGTGTGCACGGCCTGCCCCTCGTAGGCTGGTGCACCCTCGCATGCTCCACTGTCGAGAACGATGCGCCGTGTCCCACACCCCCGCCCCCTGCGCCCGCTCACCCGTGGCGTTCTGCCAGGCACAGCTCAGCTCGTCTTTGCTGATCTTCGACTTATCAATGTCCTGTGACTTTAGCCCACCCTTGCCCTTGCACCCCGTCTGCGGCGCAGGGCTGGCATCGCTGGCCAGAGCCAGGCGCTGTACCCGGAAGTTGTCGCTGCAGCAGCGGCGTGCGGGAGGCGGCGCGAGAGGGCGGGTTGGGAGCGATTCAGAGGTGGAGGAGCTGTTGGCAGGGCTGTGCCTGAGCAGCATGGCCACTGGGGGACCGTAGGTGCACAGGCCGATGGTGCAATCAGCCGTGGGAATTCTGGGGTCTTGGCGCACGCTGGCCCCGAATGCAAGCGAATACAGCCGCTGACGTGCGCAGGGCGCGTGCGCGCACATCCACGTAAAAGCACTTCAAGCTCGTTCCAGCCTCGTCCCCGGCCCCAACACGAGGCATCCAATGCAGCTGGGCATGCTGTGCTGCTTGCTGCGCAGGGGTGAGGGGCGTCGGGGGCGGCAGCAAAGGCTGCAGTACGAGCGGCCGAGACTGCCGGACGGCGGCTGCACCAGCCCCTTGCTGGTGTGCAGGCACTCACGGGTAGGAGGCGGAGCACCCTTGCGCCGGATCCAAACATGTTGTGGGTGTCCAATCCCTGCAGGGCCAGGCAGGTGCGGGGCCCACCGTCAGGTTTGCTGCTGCAGCGACATGTAGGTCACTCCCCACCGTGTGGGTTTTGCCAGCCCCCAGCGCAACCCTGGATCGTTCATTCGGTCATGTGGATCCATTCCCGCTCTTCGCACCTCGTCAGGACGAGCAGGTCGGCGGCGTCTGTGGCGCATGCCAGACAGGCCGTTGCCAGGGCTATTAGCCGCCAGCGGCTCCTTGAAGCCGCCATGATTACAAAGTACTCAGCCTGGATGCACTTCCAATAGGGGCAGGACACTCTCAGCTCTTTCCCCTCTCCCCTGCTGCCCCTGCTGCGCCACTCCTCAGACGGCAAGGCATGCAGGGGGCTGCACATCGGCCCACCCACCTGTGATCGGCGCGAATTGTGTAATTCACACCTCGCCACCTGGCTCTTGCGCCGGAGGCACCTTGTTCAAACCCTGAGCCCAGCGGTCTACACGCCGCGCAAACCTACGGTTCCCGACTGTGCGTACGGTTTGTGAAAATCCAATGGTTCTACAACCCCGTGGGCAGCACGCTCGCTGGCCTGCTGACCCTCCCACCCGAAGCGCCGCCCGGGTGCCGCCTGGGCGCACCTGGGGCGCTGCCTGCGTCCGCACCTGCTACTGCTGCCGCCTGCACAGACTGGGACAATTCACATATTGGCCGTGCGTGGCCTGAAAAATAATCAGCATGAAAGTGAGGAACAAAATAGGACGGGTGTTGGGCTGTGAGGATGCACAACTCAGAGAGTGGGCTGGCGGGCCGGAGCTTGGCCGCCAGCGCACCAGAGGGTATCAGGGCATCAGGGGATCAAGGGAGGTAGAAAGAGAGCTTGGCAATGAGAGATCAACATATTCTAGGGCTGTGCACATATTCTAGGGCTGTGCAAGGTACTCAAATTGTTTGTATGCAAGGCAGGCGGGCTGCAAAAGAGGGAAACACACACACTGTTTGGATGCGATGCAATGGTGCAGGCATGCCGCAGCAGTTGGGCTGCACCGGGGATATGGGGTGTCATGGCAATTGCACAGGAGGCCCCTGGATTTCGGGCGCGTCACTCGGGCACCGTGGGCAGCGGCAGGCGCCCGCTGAACTGGGGCACCGCCCACGCCTGAGATGCCTGCTCCGAGGCATGGCCAGAGCCTGCCGGGCCCATCAGCAAATCGTCCTGCTTGCTGCCAGCGCAGCCAGCTTCAGTGGCAGACAGCGGGTGGCCGTCCTTGGCTGATGGGTCGCTGCCGCCCTCGCCCTCGCTGCTGCAGTCCGAGCCAGCCAGCAGGGCAGCAGAGGACTGGCCAGCCCTCAGGCCGCGCCGGTACAGGACGTAGCCGCCACCAAAGACTGCACAGGGGGTGGGGGTGGAGGGGGAAGAGGGGTCACTACCCAGCCTAAGCGACATGCTAGCCGCTGTGGTTGACAAGACAGGCTCGCATGCACACGTGTGCCAGCGCCACCCTGCATCAGGCCCACGGCAGGCTGGCAGGCGGGGTGGGCAGTGCGGCCCACCTAGCACACCGACGATGATGCCCCCGGCGATCCCGCCCCCCAGTGCTGCCGCCATGCCGGCGCCGCTGCTGCTTGCGCTTGCACCAGTCGCTGCGCCAGCAGTGCCAGCCTCCGCTGGCTGCGACGCAGGCGCAGCCTGTGCGCTGCCATCGGCAGCAGCACCTGCGAAGTCGCCTCCCATGCTGCCAGCACCCCCCGTTGCTGGCGGTAGCACAGGGGGTGCCAGTGCCAGCTCTGGCTGCCCGGGCTCCTGTTGGGGCGCAGGGGCAGCGGCGCTGGGTGGCTGGATGGGCGCCCAGGGCGGCGGCACCTCCACGCTAGCTGTTGGGGGGCTGGCTGGCTGCATTGCTGGCGGGGGCGGGGCCGCGGCAGGCGGTGGGGCGGCGCCACTGAGAGTCACTGGTGAGGGTTGGTAGTAGCTGGCACACTGGGCGCCGATGCCCTGCGCAGAGAAAGGGGATGTGTGTTCACACCATGTCATGGCCTGGTTGCATGGCTCGTCCACTTGCCAGAGGAATCTGTGAGCCCTGAGAGTTGAGTTGAGTCCACTTCCAGGGGGTGTGAATCGCTGGGCCGGCTAGGCCAGACTGGGAGGCCAGCAGGGCGCACCTTGGGCAGCTGGCTAGTTGTTGGTAAGGTTAGGCCTGCGCCGCTGCCTCGGGAGCACAGGCAGCAGCCAGCAGAGGCAGGCAGGCGGAGGCCCACACACAGCAGGCCGGGTGGGCAGGTGCAGGCAAGGGATTGCACGCGCAGGCTCACCCGTCCGCTGCGCGGCAGGCTGAGCTGGCCTGCACATCCGGCCGGCGCGGGCCAGGGGCAGTCGCGGGGCGTGGCAGTGGCTGGGTCAAAGCACAGCTGGATGTTGCGCAAGTGCTGCTGCCTGCATCGGGGAGGAGCAGAGGGGGGAAGGGTGCATGCCGTGCAGCAAAAAGTGGGGTGTTTGGGCCAACAGCGCTAACAAACACTGACTGCTTGTTGCTGGCTGGCCAGAGGGTTGCGAAGCAGCACCCGCACATGGCGCCTGGCGCGTGCTGGAGGGGGCAGCAAGCGCGCTCTCACCCGTCGCAGGCAAGGATGGGGCGGACTCCGAAAGCCGCCTGCACCGCCGCTTTCAGCTGCTCGGGATCCACAAGAGGGGGGAGGTCCTGCGGCTGCATTCAACCAGGAGCGAGGGTGCAGCAGACCTTCCGTCAAGTGAGGGGGAGGCATGGGCATGTGAGCCGGCATGCCGTGCTGCATGCCATGACGCACCACAGCATGCATAGCACGGCACGGCACACCAAACAGCGAAGCGCCTCACCAGGGGGTACCGCCTGTCCAGCAGCAGGCCGAGCTGGAGGTAATCCACGGCGCTGCCGGCGGGCGTGCACTTGCCGTACACATCCCACGAATCCTTCCACGACTCCTGCAGGCTCTTCACGCTGGCTGCAGGCCCAGCATGCAAAGCGTGGGGCGGCACAGGGGAGCGAGCTGCCAGGGTCAGGGGCAAGTGGGTTTTCAAAACAGGCAAGGGGATGGCCAGCATTGCTGCAGGCTGCTGGGGAGGCCCGCCTGGCAAAGGGCGCAAGGGCCGGCACATGGGCGGGGCATGCGGCGGAAGCGTACCAGCGCAAATGGCGCTGGCTGACGGCCGCTAGCTGCAACAAAGCAGCACTGTTGAACAGTAGGCGGGCCTCCCACCCCCCACACCACCACCACCACTACTCACGGTCATAATTCTGCCAGGCGCACGACAGCTCAGCACGGCTGACCCCAGCTGCGTCCAGATCAGCGCTCTTCAGGCCGCCCCTGCCGCCCGCACGGCACAAGGACCGCGGCTCGGGGCTGGCCTCGCTGGCAACATAAAGAGCGTCAATGCTGAACGAGTCCCTGCAAAGTGGGCGCCGAGGAGGGATGGGAGAATGATCAAGGTGCCTTAGACACCGCGCCGCTAGTACACCGCCCTGGCTGCTGCGGCATGCGCATGGCGGCGGCGGCGGCGGCGGGAAGGCTGTGCAGCGCAACCTTCTGGATGACTTACGGGTATGCCCTGCACCCTCCCGCCGAGCATGTTGTCGCCGTCCAGTCCCTGCAACGCGGCAAGGGCACGTTCGCGGGAGAGGTGAAGCTGAAGCCAGCTCCCGACGGCTGCGGCCCACACAAACCCAGCGGCTGCCGCCAGCGGCCAGTCTGCGGGCAATTCAGCCTCACAATGATCCAAACATAGCGATTCACAATGCACCCCGCACCTCCTGAGCACCAGCACGTCTGCGGCCTCGGACCCAGCCAGGCAGCAGGCCAGGACGCAGGCCAGTGCAACCAGGCGCCCGGGCATTTAGACTAAACTGCGCTTTCAAAGAGGGCACGCCACGAGCAGCAAGTGAGTGTGCGGTGCGGAAGGAAAGGGCGGGAGGTCAGACCGCCGCGGTCTGGCGGTCTGCCAACGAGGCGGCATGTCGCATGCCCCTGGTGACAGCCACTGGCAGGCCGCCATAAATCCACATTGCATGCACCGAATCCCTGCTACACTTGCCTTTCGCATGTGAGGTACAAAGCGCTGGTAACACAGAACCTGGGATTTAAACAATGGGTGCAAAGAGCACACTGACGGCACCCAAGGCGGCATCAAGCTGGGACACAAAGCATGCCAACAATCCCCGCACAACAATCCACGCTCAGTGCGCTGGTGGAACCAACATCGGAGCCGGTCTCGTTGGCAGAGGCAGCGGTGCGTTGGCAGGCTGCCCGCACTATAGGCTGCCAGCAGTTTGAGCTCACCGCCGGCCTCGCAACCTTTGCCTCTGTGTGCTCACGCGGCATCGAGTTTTCATTGCAGTGGCCCAAGTGGATATGTACACAATTTACTCGCATGGCAGGGCTGGCAGGCAGACAGGGGGCAAGACGCAAAATGCACGGCAGGGTGTTGGGACAGCTAAAATGTGGGTAGGGGTTGGCGCCCAAAGGAGGCGGCGGTCACAGGGCAGGGGGGTGGGCGGGGCGCGGACATGAAAACGAGAGAATGAATCTTTGGTCCAAAAATGAGATGGTAGAATGCGTATAACTCCTTATGCCTGGGTGGGACCTGAGGTTATAGAGTGAGGGGGCGGGAGTGGGGTGGCATCGCATGAAAAGCAGAGTCAAGCAAAGGAAAGAAAGAAAGGGGCAGTGGGCGGTTCTGGGGTCGGGTTGCCGAGGCAAGTTGGCCTGGGGTTAGTTGCAGCTGCTTCTAGGGTGTATCTTGGGGGCATGTGGGGGTGTGGATGGGGATTGAAATGGGGGGCCATGCTACCTAGAGCTCATGGTCACACTATGAGTGGGTGTTGCAGTAAAGATGGAGCTGAGAGGGTACACACTGAAGTGGGGTTGGCCGGGGCGGCGCAAGCACGGGCAGGCCCGCTCCCCATGCTAGCTCAGCCCCAGCTCAGTCACAGAGGGGCGTGCTAGGGGGCAGGGCCCTCGGCGTGCAGCCGGGGGGCAGCCGTGGGCGGAAGCTGCAGGGCAGGGGAGGAAGCAAGGCTAGCGAGGCGTGAGCAAAACTGCAGAGGCACGGCATGCCGCGGCATGCTCCTTGGGCCAGACAGGTGGCACGGCCTGACGCTCTGGCTGCTGGCCCCCTGCCCCTCCTGTCCTTCATCAAAGTCCCATCCCCACGCAGCGCCCTCACCTTCACTTGCCCTGCGCCGCCTGCTGCTGCAGCTGCGACTGCTGCTGCTTGGCTGCTGCCGCTGCTGCCTGGATGCGCCACTTGGGTCCCTGGCCGTCGGCAATCGCGCTTTCCTCACTGCTAGACCAGGCGCGGACAGCCACGACCACAGGCTTGGCACCTGCCGCCGGGCTGTTGCGCCCGCTGCCGCTGCCCACCATCTTGGTAGGCTTGCTGCCGGCCTGGCCGCCGGTGCTGGCCCAGGCAGGTGCACCCACGGCCTTGCCACTGACCGTGCCGCCGCCGCTGCTGCGCCGGTCTGGCCGCTGCAGGGCGGGCGCTGCTGCTGCTGCCGGGCCAGTCGACGGCACGGAGAGGCTGCTGGCAGGGACTGACTGGGGGGCCGCTGCTTTCCAGCGGCGGTCCAGCTCCGCTGCTGCAGCAGCGGCATCAAAGCCGGGCGGGGTGCGGGGGGCGCCGCGCCGGCGGCCGCCGCCAGGTGCTGGGGCTGCAGCCGGAAGCTGTGCTCCAGCTGGCACCCCGCACGCCTCCTGCAGCATCTCAAGAAAGCTGCTCTTCTTCCTGCTGCTAATGGGGGCGCTGCTGGCGTCGCTGCCATTGGCAGCCGGGGCATCCTCCCGCTGCTGCTCCTTCCACTGCTGCTCCTCCGCCTGCTCGGCGGCCGCAGCAGCAGAGGGCTCCACACCGTCTGCCGGGCCAACAGGTGGCTCTGCGTCTGCCAGTGCCTCTTCTGGCTCAGCTGCTGCACCAGCTGGCTCGGGCCCGGCAGCCGCCCAGCTGCCCTCGGGCGCTTGCTCGTTGCTGTCTGGCTCTGCGCCAAGCTCCGCTGCTGCGTCGTGTGGCATTGGCACAGGCATGCCAGGCGGGAACGGAGCCAGCTGGTCGCCGCCAGCATAGGGCAGCATATGGGGCAGCGGCATGGGCATACCACCAGCGGCGGGGTGCCCAGGCGGCAGCACCGGGTAGGGAGCGTAGAAGGGGTAGGGCATGCTCATGTAGTGGCCAGGGCCAGGGGGCATCACCTCCCCAGGCTCGCCGTTCCCATACTGCAGCCAAGGGAAGTGCCAGCAGGGCAGGGGTGTCAGTTACTCGGCCCTTTAATGGCAGGCATTCCCCAGGTCACGGCAGAGCATGCACCTAAAGAGCTCCCACTGCTGCAGCAGGGGCGTCACGCAGGCACAGGCCGCCACGCACGCCAGGCCAAGCACTCCCCGCGGGCAACATACACCCGGCCAGCTGCGCACCTGCATGCCCGGCGGGGGTGGCGGAGGCGGGACCATCCAATAGAACCCCATTGGAGGGGGAGGCAGCGGCGCGCCGTCCGGCCCCACCGGCCAGCCTGGCGGCATTGGGAAGGCGCCAGGCGGCGGCAGGAGCACGCCAGGGGGAGGCGAGCCTGCGGGCAGCAAGGGTGGGTGGGCAGGCGGCCAGTCAGGGAAGGGCAGGAGCAGGCAGCCGGTTGGGGAAGCGCAGGCAGGCAGACGGTCAAGCAGCAGCAGAGCGGTGAGTCAAAGGTGTCCACGAGGAGGCAGCGGCATGTGCATGCAAGGTGGGCAGGGCAAGACCGTCATCAATAGCCAGCCAGCACGCACCAGCATCTGAGATGGGAGGCGTCACGGAGGCGCAACGCTGCGCATCCTCAGCAGCAGGCGGGCTCTCGGCACCTGCCTCCTCGCAAGCAGCGGCGGGCACCTGCGCCGGTGCTGCTGGCTGGATGAAGGCTGCTGCCGCTGGTGCTGCTGCTGCGCTGGCGGCAGGCTCTTGTGGCTGTGGCGGTGCCGGCTGCACCTCTTGCTGCCCTGCTGCGAATGCTGGCACTGGCGCGGCGTCTGCTGTGCTGGCAGCTGGAGCTGCAGTGCTGGCTGCCGCCAAGCTCTCAGCTGGCACCTCTGCTGCCGAGCTTGCTGCCGCAGCGCCAGAGCCGGGCACAGGCCAGGACTTGGGCTGCTGCGCCAGCGAGGGTACCGCCGAGGGTTGTTGTTGCTGCTGCTGCTGCTGCTGCTGCTGGGCAGTTGCAGGCTCCGACTTGGGGGCTGCTGCCGCCTTGCCGCCGTCTTTCCGTGACTTGGACGCTGCAGCTGCATAGCTGAACGAGGCACCTGGTGCGCTGCCGGGGCCGGTGGGAGCTGCAGGCTTGCCGCCGGCTACTGCAGGCAGCGCAGGGAAGCTCTCCTTGCTCGGCGGGAGAGCCTGCTGCTGCGGCTTGCTGCTGGCTGCGGGCGCTGTTGCGCCGCTAGCCGGGTGGCGGCTGCTTGTCGCCGCTGCCGGCGTCTTGCCGTTGCTTGGTGCTGCTGCCGGTTTGGGCGGTGCTGCTGCCGCCGGAGCACTGCCGATGGCAGGCACGGCACGCTCAGCAGCATTTCTCGAGGAAGGCCGCTCCTGCTGCAGGCCGCCGTTGCCGCCACGCCCAGCTCCCCTAGCAGTGCCTTTGGGTGCTGCTGCTGCTGGCGGCACGCGGCTGCTGCTGCTGCTGCGGCCAGCCTTGGGCGCGCTGACAGGTTGGGAGGAGGTGCGCGTGGCGCGCCCGCTGCCGGCCATGCGCCAGCCGTTGGTTGGCTCTGCCCCGGCCTCTGCCACAGGCTGCGTCTCCACCTCGGCTTCCTCAGCAAACAGGAAGTTGGTAAACCTGCTGCTTTCGGCGGCACCAGCAGAGGGCTTCACCGGGCTGCTGCCGTAGCGCTCGCCGCCACCGGGGCGTGGTGGCGAAAGCACGTCGGCAGCTGGCGGCGCGGCTGGTGCTGCTGCTACTGCAGTGCCGTTGGCCTGCTCCGCTGCTGGCGGCGGTGGGAGGCTCTCCTGATGTTTCTGCTGCTGCTGCTGCTGCTGCTGGGAGACATCTGCTGCTCCTGGAGCGGCCCCGTCATCTGAATCCGAGGCAACAGCGGAGGCCGCTGCCGGGGCAGCAGGTGCCGCTGCTGGAGCTGCAAGTGCCGCCTTGCCGGCGGGCTTGCCAGCTGGCGGTGCTGCGGCAGCAACAGCCTTGCCCTTGGCTTTTGCCTTGACCTTCTTCTTGCCGGCCTTCTGAGCCTGCTGGACCGCCTCCTGGTCCTGCAGCACAGCACCAGGGAGGAGCAGAAACTCTGTGTGAGTCGGAGCACCGAGCGCAGCTTCGCATGGGCAACAGGTACAGCCAGAAGAAAGAGCAGCGCCTGCCCCGCACACTGCCAGCCGCACAGCCACGTCGCCAGCCCCGACCCCAACCCTAACCCCAGCCCTTCACGCCCTCCCAGGCCACCTTGTCCCAGCCCGCTGCCGCACGCACACTGCCAGCACCGCTGCCGTGCGCCCCTTCCAGCCCCCCTCCCGCCACCCCCCTCCCAAACCACGAGCCCTCCCCTCTCGCCTCGAGCTCGCGCTGCAGGCGGTCCGCCTGGCGCTGCTTGGCTGCCAGGTGGGCATCCACCAGGCGCTTCATCACCAGGGCACCCAGCCCAGCCTCCAGGTTGTTGCCTGCAGGTGCAGCAAGAGGGAGGGAGGTGCCGCAGGTTGGGTAGGGTCCGGGCCGGTTGTGGTGGCCAGCAGAGGTGGCGGCAACAGCAGCGTGCACACGAGGAGAACAAGTAGCACGATTGCAATCGCAGTGGTGTGAGCCTGCCAAGACCGTCAACATGCGCCTCAGCCCCTCAGCCACTGCTCCTCAAGGCCGCCAACAAACGTCTTACAACGTCCACCTGTGTGAACGAAATCTACTCTTGGCTCCTGGGTCCGAAGACAGCAGACCGGCTGGTGGACTTCAAAGCAATCAGGACACTGCCACCACTACCACCACAAATGCTACCTTCAGACAGCACGCACCTGTGTGGAACTCCTCCTGGCTGATGGGGTTGCGGTCCGCCAGGAAAGTGCCCTCGCTCACCTCGCTCAGCACACTGCGGCGGGGGAGGGGAGGACGCAGGTGGGATACAAGGGAGAGGTCAGGGGCGGCAGGCGCAGACCCACTGGTTGCCCGACGGAGCATGTCGAGGGCGGCCGGGCAGCAGCACAAGCTCACGCATGCGCCGACTCTGCTTTTGCACTGCTGCCGGAAGTCCACCGCACATACATCAACAGAATGTCCTGCTGGCCTGCCTCACCGCATGAGGTTTGCCCCTGTGAGGCGCTGGATGGCCGCCGCCACGCCCGTGCTGCCGCGCCCGCCCTCGCAGGCCGAGTGCAGCAGCAGGCCGGAGGTGTGCAGCCGCTTCTGCTCTTGGGTGAGCTGATCCATGGCCCCCGAGCGCTGCCGGTGCAGCTTCTGGATCTCCAGCTGCACAGGTGGAGCGTGAGAGCAAGCATAGGTTGAGAAACAAGGCTTGCACAAGAGGCAGTCTCTGGCATCGCCCGCAAGCGCTGGCGGTGCAGCTTCTGCACCTCAAACTGCAGGAGAGGGCGGCAGGGAAGATATTCTGGGTCATGGAGGGGCCAGGAAGCGGGGCCAAAACTGCGCAGTGGGATGGGATGGGTGGGGTCCCTAGCTGCAGGGGGAGGGGAGAAGGCAAGCGCGTGGTGAGGCAGGCGGCAACCGGGTGGTGAGGCAGTTACCAGAGCTGCCCGCGCACGCAGCACAGCGTAACGCAGAACAGCAACCCACAGCACAGCACAGCGCAGGGCAGCACCCCACGTGCCCGCCTGGCCCGCCCTGCTGGCACGTGCCCCCACCTGCCGCATGAGCATCTCCCCATTGAGCTCGCTCCTGAGGTCCATCACAGCCCGCTTCTCCCCCTCATCCAGCTCGTCCCAAAAGGCGGCCAGCTGGGCAGAATCTGCAGGAGGAGGTAAACATGTTGCA
The DNA here is from genome assembly GCA_029339195.1 of Micractinium sp. NFX-FRZ. NCBI lineage: Eukaryota > Viridiplantae > Chlorophyta > Trebouxiophyceae > Chlorellales > Chlorellaceae > Micractinium > Micractinium sp. NFX-FRZ. Next base: position 26,209 of record JAPTJF010000091.1, on the reverse strand, counting down.
GTACGTTAGGGCAGGGAGAGCACATGAGGCGGTTTGAGAGGCAGCGGAACCAGCAGGCTGCGACAAGCAATTATTGGCGACACGCAGCGACAGCTGGCAGCCTCCGGCTCAAGTCAAGAACATTCACCGAACCAGAAACGTACCAACATGCCAGCTGGGCCCGGGTGCACGGACAGCAGCCCTTGTGTAGGCGGGAGGAGCACCAACAGGCGAGCACCCAATCATGCCACGCCCACGCAGCAAGCACACATCACCCCCGTTGGCCCATCAGCCCACCTGGCATGCTGCCGCTGGGGCCGGCGCCACGCCCCTTGCCCCCGTTGCCCAGGTGTGAGCTGATGCAGCGCCGCTGGTTGATGGTGGACAGATACTCCTTGCGGCAGCGCGGGCACTTGTGCGGCGTGGGGGCGCGGTCCTCTTGCGGGCGCTGCATGTGGGGCGGCATGGCGGCGGGGTACGGCCGGAAGCTGCCCGTGCTGCTGCCGTAGCTGCAGGGCGGCACACAGGCAGGCAGGAGGCAGGGTGGGCACAGGACAGCTGTGGGTAGGTGCCAGTGGGCCGGCTGCAGTAGGCTGCCACCTCGCATGCACAGCTAGGGGGCCAGGGGTAGGAGGCTGCCCCAGAGGCCACCACCCATTGCCGGATCCCCCTTCCACAATACCTCTGGTTCCTGCCAATACCCTCTGCCCGGCCCTGTGCAATGCCCTGCCCAACCCTGCCTCCCACCCAGGCCCCGACTCCCACCTGGGGGAGTGCAGCGGGCCCTGCCCGCTGCGAGACCCCGCCACGTTGAACAGCAGCGGCTGCTTCTCATCGCTGCCGCCGCTGAGCGAGTCGCTGTAGACGCTGCTGCGGGCTGCGGCTGAGGGGTAGGCGTGTGTGGTCTGCAGCATGCCACCTGGGATGCGGCGCTGCACCACCAGGGGAGGCGCTGACGAGGAGCTGCGATCGCTGCCACTGCGGGGGGAGCTCTGCAGGGTGCAGGGCAGGGCAGAGCAGGGCGGGCAGAGCAAGTGTGGTCAGCGTATGGCGGCTAGCAGCTGCGATCGGCGCGGCAGCTGAGCATGCCTGTCAAGGCAGGGCGAGAGTTGGGCGCTGGCGGGCGCTCACCCCTGAGCCGCTCGACAGGACGGAGAAGCTCTCGCGGCCCGCCAGCCCCGCCGGCTGCGCCGGCTTGAGTGGCGGCAGCACGCCAGCAGGCAGCTGCTGCTGCTGCCGCTGCGCCTCTGTGACGGCAGACAGGCTGCCCCCTGGGGGTGCGCCCGGCAGCGGAGCAGCGCTGGAGCGTGGGCGGCGGCGCAGGCCGCTGCCAGCTGGTGCCTCTGCTGCCTCCAGGTCAAGCTCATCATCCGCATCAGCATCCTCTGCTGCCTGTGCAAAGCGGCCCAGGACCGTCCCCGGGGACACTGTGCTGGTGGAGGTGTGCCGGCTCACGGTGCCGCTGCTGCCGCCGGCCGTCTGCGTGGCTCGGCTGAGCATCCCGCTGCTGCTGTTGTTGCTGCCGCCCCAGCCGGCAGGGCGGGCAGCGGTGAGCGCTGGGAAGCTGATCGGCTCATCCACTGCGGACGCCCCCCTGCTGCTAAGCTCGTCGGCGAGGCTGCTGCCTGGGCCACTGCTGCCCAGCATACTGCTGGAGCGCCGGCGGCGGGCTGCGGCAATGTCGCCTGGCGCAGGCACAGCGGTCGCGTCCTCCTGCTGCGCCTCCTGCAGCACCTGAATGGTGGACCGCAGGTGCGGGTACACCTCGCTCTGCACGATGTAACGCCCGGGCTCAGCAGGCGTCCTGCAGGGACGGGACGTAGCACGGCGGGCGCAAGCAAGCAAGGTAGAGTGAGCGATGGGGAGGCAGGGAGGAAGCGGGGATGAGCCTGTAACAGAGACGCATGTGTGCAGGCTGCTTTCACAGATCCCCGAACAGGAGGATTGAATCCCGGCGGCATCCAACTGCGCCAGAACGAAGCGTCGGGAGCCAGCCGACGTGGGTGCAAGGCGGCAGCGTGGCAGCGGCGGGAGTGGCGGCTGGGCGGCAGCGGCGGCAGCACCCACCACTCGTAGGTGGTGCCCTGGGGTATAGTGGGCGTCACGAATCTGTCCTCCGCGTCCTTGCTAATGTAGAAGGCCTGGGGAGGGCCCTGTGCCACGGCCAGCACCACCTTGCCGCCCGGGTTGAGCACAAAGGCTGACGGCGCCAGGCGGTCTCCAGTGGCCCTAATCGTCTGTTCTCGGCGCGCCAGCATCATCGCGGAAGAGCCATCACCGCACTGCCCGCTGGAAACTTGAAGGTGCTCAGCCGCCCCCGCCTGCATGGGCGCAAGTGGCGGTGCCAAACGAGTCTGCAGTCTACAATGCGCCTGCCGGAGGGCAGAGGGGGTCGGGAAGCGCGCGAGTCCTCCACCGATCACCGAGAACTCACGTTGCTGGGCTGCTTCCGCTCCTCCTGCAGCTCCTCCAGGTACGATATAATCAGACTATCGGGCAGAGGCTGTCCGGAGCGCAGCGCGCAGCTAAGAGCAGTGGAAGCACTGCTGGACATACAAAGCGGCTGGCACCGCGCTGCACACCGGGACGTACAGAATTCAAGCAGCAAGGTGGGTTCAGCAGCAAGGGCAGCAGGTGGGTAGCGTCAGGGAGGAAGAGGAGGGCGTCCATGCTGGCGCAGCATGGTCAACTCGCCGGCCGCCGCCGCCACTTCAACTTCCTCGCCCACCCGAGTGCCTGGCTCTAGCTGGCTTGCAGGCTATATTGAATAATGTTGATATTGATTCCCACAATTCACGACTTGGGTGCAGGCAGCCGTGCAAAGTGCAAGCAGGCCAGCAAGCAGGCAGGAGTGGTGCCATGGCTGCTTTTGCCGGCGGTTGGGATGCACCGCTGCCGCTACGCTCCGCACACTGGCGCGTCTGGATGGCTGCTGGTGCCACTTCACTCCCAATTGCAAGAAATTACGAAGCTCACTGGTCAGAGCAGGGCTGGGGCGCATTCCGGGCAGCTTGCCTTGCACTGTTTGGTCAAGCCAGGCACGGCACGCTCACGGCCGGCACCCCGTGGCAGCAGGCGGTGCTTATACGCTTGTGCTGTGCGCATGGTCGTCGCGGAATCTTGTGGTCACAAACAAGCAAATTCGGCTTTGTGGTGCTGCAGTACAGGGCTTTGCGGTGCAAGCTAGCAGGGAGCCCTGCTGCGCCAGCGACTGCCGGTTGTGGCGGCACAAGGGCACAGCCCTGCGCTGCTGCGTAGCGCTTCCGAACTGCAAGAATCAACCCGCGGCTGAGTTATGCCTGGGTAGTCAGCCAAAGGTGAGCCGTTGGCGGTGCACGCTGGCCCCGCTGGGGCGGCCCCCGCGGAGGCCTGTGAACCCTGCGCTGCAAACCGCCATCGATCACTTGATCTGGCCCAGTGCGCTCCTCCCTGCACTCCCCGCTTTATCTAAGCTTTGCAAGGGAAGCCCTTGCACAGCCCAGCAGCCCTCTTCCCCAGCGCGTCATGCAGAGCTGCCAGGGTGCGCGCCGCTGCTGGGCGGGGCAGCATCGGCCACAGGGTCGCTTTGCGTGACGTTTGGGCCACGCGTCGGGCGGCAGCGGTGCAAGCTGTTGGGAGCTAATGCCCTAGCGGGGCGGCGGCATCCTCAGCCAGCTTGGGTGCCTCCCTCGCCCTCGTGCTTGCACGGAAGAGTTGCATGCAAATAATCGCCCTTTCGGGCCGTGAGCAATCCCACGGGGGGGTCCGTCCAACCCCTGCCACCCGCTCGCCGCCGCTGCGGCTGGCGTGGCCTCGTGCGGCAGCTCCCAGGCCCAGCAGTCAGCAGGAGCACCTCCTGCACTGCCTTCTTATGCATTTGCACCGACATTCCGTCCCCCCTGCCTGCCCGTTCACAGGACTGACCGCCCAGAAGGCTGTGGTGGGCGGCACCCGGGTGGCGCACCGTGCGGGCACCGCCCGTGCAGCCCGTCCCCGCGTGGTTGCCTGCTCCGCCAGCAAGGTCAAGAAGGTGGTGCTTGCATACTCCGGCGGTGAGTGGAGCATAACAAGTACAAGCGTCGCCACTGACTGCCGGGCGGTTGATCAGCCCACTTTTGCATGCACATGTGGCGGCGTGCCCAGGCGGGTCGGGGTGCCCCGCCGTGGCATCGTGGTCCGAGGTGCAGGCCGTGCAGCGGTGCTGCAATCCTGGCAGTCGGTGTGATACCATGGCGCATGGCACACAGAACTACAGGCGGCTAGGCGCACAGCGCTCTGCGCTACCCCTGCGCACAGAGCGTGCTGTTCCGGCACACTCTCGCACTCACTCGAACATGATTCTGCCTGCCTGTTTGCCCTCTGCCTCTACAGGTCTCGACACCTCGGTCATCTTGAAATGGCTGCAGGCACGTAGGGGGCAGGGGCAGGCGGGGGCACGAGCTCGTGCTTTGGGTTGCACGTCAGGACAAGCAGGGCTTGCTGGCTCGTGAGGGCGGGAGCAGGCAGCTTCTACCCCCGCCTTTCACTTCGCTGGGGATGGGCACATCCAGGCCTTCTGATTCACAAGTTGCAGTGCCTCAATATCCAAGCCACTGCCCGTTGTGTTCATCGCCGTTGCCGCAGCCCTGCCCCTGCACTCGCCACCTTTTTCGACCCCCTGCGCAGCCCCCTGCGCACCGCTCACACCTCTGTTGCCCTCTCGTCCTTCACCTGCAGGACACGTATGACTGCGAGGTGGTGACCTTCACCGCTGACCTGGGCCAGGTGAGCACAGCGCGCACAGCGGGGCGCGCCGGGGGGCAAGGGCAGGCGGTTCGCGGGGTGTGCGGAGGCAGCAATGCATGAGCTGTGCGGCATGCACAGCACGCGCGCAGCGTGCACAGCACGCGCGCAGCGTGCACACGCACGCAGCGCTTGCACACGCAGCCGCGCCCACATAATTTGCGTACTGGGCCCCGCAAACCCCAACCTGCGCTTCTCGCCTGACATTGCACCCTCCCCTCTTCCCTTTCTTGAGCATCCCTCAAACCGTGCCTCCTGCCTGCCTCCCTCCCTCCCCTCCCTCCCTCCCTCCCTCCCTCCCGGCAGGGCGAGGAGCTGGAGCCTGCCCGCCAGAAGGCCGAGGCGGCGGGCGTCAAGGAGATTTACATTGACGACCTGCGGGAGGAGTTTGTGCGCGACTTTGTGTTCCCCATGTTCAGGTGCGGGGCGGCCTGCGGGGGGCGTGGAGGGCCTGCACGTTGACCTGGGGAAGCTGCGGCTTGTGAGGCTGCTGCCGGTGCTGCCGGTACACAACGGCGCTCCGGCCACGCACTGGCTGCCCCCCTGCCGTTGACGCCACGTGCTGCGCCCCACTCCACTGCTGCTGGGCACCTGTACCACGCACGCACACCTCCCCCTTCCCCCACGTCTTTCTCTCCTCCCCCCGCCTTGCAGGGCCAACTCGCAGTACGAGGGTGTGTATCTGCTGGGCACCTCCATCGCGCGCCCGCTCATCGCCAAGCGCCAGATTGAGATTGCCAAGGAGGTGGGGGCGGACGCGGTGAGCCACGGCGCCACCGGCAAGGGCAACGACCAAGTGCGCTTCGAGCTGGGGTGAGTGGCTGCTCACGAAGCAACGTGTGGTCCTTCTGCTGGGAAGGCTTGATATGCCATCAAGGGTGAACGGAGAGTGCGGGGGATGGGTACTCGTGGGATGACCAACGACCAAGCACGGTTTGAGCTGGGCTGAGGCACTCACTAATCCCACTCAAGGGTACGCCTGCTTTCCCTGTGCTGAAACGGCTTGGCATGCCATTCAGCGGAAGCCTGGCACCACGCCCAGTGCTGCCTGTCCCCTTTACCCCCCACCTTCCGTACCGTGCTCACGCACAGTCGTTGGCCTCTCCCAAAACCCCACATGCTGCAGCTACTATGGCCTGAAGCCCGACATCAAGGTGATTGCCCCCTGGCGCGAGTGGGACCTCAACTCGCGCACCCGCCTCATCGAGTATGCCGAGACCCACGGCCTGGCGGTGCCCGCGGGCAAGCGCAACGAGCCGCCCTTCTCCATGGACGCAAACCTGCTGCACATCTCTTACGAGGGGTGAGCGGATGGCAGGGCGGTGCCTGTGCCAAGGTCTTCTTGCCCGCACATGTGCCTGCTGCACATCTCTTTCGTGGGGTGAGCGAGTGACTGACCCGTCTGACGGGAGGAGGGGAGGCACGCTGCGTAAGGCGAGGGGTCTTGCGAGGGGAGGAAGAGAGCCTCTCAAACCTTTTTTTCTTACGTGGGGAGCGAGGCCAGGCCAGTGCATCCAGCTGCCCTGCCTTCCGGCAGCCGCCCGTTTGCTTGCCGGCCTTTCCGGGCCCTGAGACTCCCGGCCCCGGCCATCGCACCCACTGTGCTCCTTCCTGCCCTGCCCCGTGCTGCCCCTCCCCGCCTCTCTTCATGCCGCAGCAACGTGCTTGAGCCAAACAACCTTAAACCCTAGCCCCTAATCCTATACGCACTGCAGCAACGCTCTGGAGGACCCCTGGGAGGAGCCCAGCGAGAGCATGTTCACGCGCTCCGTGTCGCCCGAGCAGGTGCGCTGACCTGGCACCGCTGACCTGGCGCTGTGCTGGGCTGGCCAGTGCTGGCGGAGCTGGTGGTGTTGGCGGAGCTGGCGGTGCTGAGTTGGTGCTGGCATGGCTGACCTGGAGTGCAGAGTGGCGCTGTGCCGCGGCTGCATTGCTGGCGCCGCTGCCGCGCTGCTGCAATCTCCAGATTGGCTCCGCGGAGGGCATCAACCACCGTCCTGCTCCTGCACTTTTCTGCCCTGCCTGTTGCACATCCCGGAGCCACTCACCTCTGTGCCTCCCCGACTTCTCTGCCCCACCCCACCCGCGCAGGCCCCCGAGACCCCCACCTACATTGAGATTGACTTTGAGGAGGGCGACCCGGTGGCCATTGACGGCGTGCGCATGTCGCCCGCCACGCTGCTCACGGAGCTCAACCGGCTGGGAGGGGAGAACGGTGAGGGAAGGGGGGGCTGGTGTTGGTGGCGTTGTTTGTGGTGTGCAGGGTTATGTACGCTTAATGTGTGGGTCTGCATTGAATGCCTCTGCGTGGGCTTGGGCTGTGTGTGTTGGATTGGGGTGGCGCGGGCCAAAATTGAAAAATTTAGGAAAGACAGCTTTGTTTTTGAGATTTGCAAAAAAAAAAAAAAAAAAACGTTCAAGTGGTGAGGCTGTGGCGTGCGCATGCCTTGGTCGCCCTGCTCAACGGGCACACTGTTGGCTCCTCTGCGGTCATGTTGCCCAGTGGGTTCCGCAACAGCCTGCGATGGTTTATCGACAAGCATCCCCGTCGCTCGGCACCTCCCTCCTTCCTTCCAGGCATCGGGCGCGTGGACATTGTTGAGTCCCGCTTTGTGGGCATGAAGTCGCGCGGCGTGTACGAGACCCCCGGCGGCACCGTGCTCCTCACCGCGCGCCGCGCCATTGAGAGCGTGTGCCTGGACCGCGGCGAGGCGCACCTCAAGGTGTGTCTGTTGCGCTGCACATGGGGCGGTGTGGCGGAGTGCAGAGGGGCTGACCTGTTCTGCTGCCTGACTAGCTGTGGTGGGGGTTGGTGGTGCCAATGGGTGTTGCTGGGGCGGACCGCGGCGAGGCGCACCTCAAGGTGTGTCTGTTTCCTTTTATTCCTTTAATCCTTTGTTTCTTTACCTCTTATCGAGCTCTCAATTTGTCATTTGTCAAGGGGCAAGGGGCTGTGTCGGTTTCCCACATGAGGCGGGGGGGCGGGGGGGCGCCTGACCGTCGGGAGGGCCGTGAGTGCACATCTGACGATGGGCTGCGTGTGTGTGCATGGCGGTGGATGGTGACGCTGAGCTCCTGTGCACCGGCTTTTTGCCCCGCCACACTTGACAACATCCCCCCCCACACCTTTGCACCACCCTGACCTCGGTTGTACTTGTACTGCACCCCTCGCCTGTGTACCGCAGGACGACCTGATGCCCCGTTACGCGGAGCTGGTGTACAACGGCTTCTGGTTCTCGCCCGAGCGCCTGGCGATGCAGGAGGCGATTGACAAGACGCAGAAGTTTGTCACCGGCACCGTGCGCATGAAGCTGTACAAGGTGTGTGGGGGGCAGTTGAGAGAAGGTGGCAGCGGGTGTGTAGAGACGGGTGCAGTTGACAAGCCCTAAAAGCTTGAAAACGTCACCGTGCGCATGAAGCTGTACAAGGTGTGGGGGGGCAGCTGGGAGAAGGTTGCTGTGGGTGTGTACTGAAGGGTGCATTTGACAAGACTCAGACGTTTGTGAGCGGCGCTGCACGCATGCAGTTGCACAGGGTGCATGGCATGCATTTCAGTGCAGTTTAGGTGCGGAGCTGCACGCCGGGCAGTGGCGGCAGTCGCTCTCCTGCCTCCACCGACTCCCATGCCCACCCAACAGCTCTGTGCTGCAGTGCTGGCATTCCCAGTGCAGCCGGTGCGGGCAACAAGAACCCCTCCCATGCCCCTCCCAACACCTCTCACCTCTCTTTGTGTCTGGCCGGCCCCCATGTGCAGGGCAACACGATTGTGGTGGGGCGCAAGTCGCAGTACAGCCTGTACGACAATAAGATCTCCTCCTTTGAGGACGATGGCGGCGCGTACGACCAGAAGGACGCTGCGGGCTTCATCAAGCTGCAGGTGCGGCTGGCCGCTGCAAAGTCGCCGATTTTTGCTGCTCGTGGGGGGGAAGTGTTTGTTTTGGGAAAGCCGCGGTGTGGGCGCTCGCAGGCACAAGCAGCTTGATCAAGCTGCAGGTACGGCTGGCCGCTGCAAGCGTTGGAAAGCACGCAAAGTGTTTGTTTGTGTGGGGAATGTATGCGCCTGCCTGCGTGCAGGTGTGTGCGTGAGAACGGCCCGAAACATGTGCACCCCTCCCACATACCCCGCCTGCCTGCCCACCCGTGCAGGCGCTGCGCCTGCGCACCCTGGCGAGCGCCCGCGGCGAGGAGTGGAGCAAGCAGCTGATGTGAGCGGCGAGCAGGCAGTTTTGATACCGGCCTGCCTGCCTGCCCGCCTGCTAGCGCCTCCTGTGAGCAGCGGGCAGCCTTGGTGGCAACACCAAGCAATCTAGGAGGCAGAGGGCTGCCAACAATAGGTTTAGGGTTTGCCCAACGACTCCCCACCCTACCTGCCAGTGGGCAGACCAGACACGCCGGACTGGCCAATTGCCAAGCCTGTGCCTAGAGCTGCTGGCGGCTGTGCAAGTGTGACAGCGCCATGCTGTGAGCTACGCCCATGCTCTGCGTGCTCTGCCCGCACGGAGACGTGAACCGCGTGCATGCGCTCTGCCCTGCCCCGCTCCCCACCCCCCACCCACAAGTGTGTGTGCCCGCGCTTTTTGTGTCTGTTCCTCCCCCTCTCCCTGCTTATTTGTGCCCCTCCCTCTCCTGCCTCTCCCCTCGATCCGTCCCCTGCCCCTCCCACCCCTGCTGACTCTCCCTGCCTTGACGCCTGACGTGTCACCCGTGCGGCATGGCGGTATGATGATGAATGTTAACAAACACTGCGTGACTGAGCTCGGCCGAAAGAGAGGCGAGGCGGCAGGCGGGGCGCACACACAGCAGCGATACCATGATTCCCCGCACAGCAGGACAGATGGCGGCAGGAGGGCGGGCAGCAGGTGGTGACACGCGCAGTGTGTAGTACACAGCCCAGCAACATCAGTTTTCAGCCTGGTGTGCATGCTGTGCCAAGCCAGCCTGGCAGGGAGGGGTGTACTTGTCACGTGATGTACCTTGACTGCCTGCTCCACAGCACGGGCCTGCTTTGCCCGCTGTGCCACCGTGGCAGCACAGGTCACGTGATGTACTTGTCTGCCTGCTCCATCAGCAGCCGAGCAGAGAACTTGGCGTCCCTGCAGGGGCAGGCAGGGAGGGCGAGGTGAGGCGGGGGAGGGATTCAGCGGCAGTGCGAGCTCTTGATGCGGGAGTGTGCAGTCACAAAGGTGGGCCCACACGTCGTGTGCCGACTATGTTTGCCTTGAGCCCAGCCCCCCATGCACACGCACCTGAAGAGGGTGTGCACCTCCTCCACGTCAGCCCGCGCTATCGTCTCCCGCCCATTGGTGCGGGACAGCACCGCCGCGGGCGTCATCAGCTGCGCGAGGTGCGGGGGGCACAAGGAGGAAGGGCGGGGCGGGCAGCTGGTTCAGAGAGAGGCGGGAAGCTTCAGATGGAGCACAGTGGCTGGGCAGGCAAGCAGGCGGGCAAGCATGATGTGGAGCTAAGCAGGCAGGCGGTGCGGCGGCAGCACACACAACACGGGAGCAGCAGCGAGAGGACTCGCCCTAAGCCCCAAGCATGTGCGTGAGCTGCATTCACGAGCGGGTCCCTTGGGGTGCCCCGATGGTGCCTGCCAGGCCCCTGCCAAGAGCCCCTATAGGCCAAAGGCACGCCTGTAGCCAATCTGTACACCCGGGGCCCGCACCTGCACCGCGTGCCGCAGCGACGTCTCCTCCCCAATCTCTCCTAGGTACGTCAGGCTGCCCTCGTCCAGGGAGATGCCCTCCACCTGCGGGGCAGTAGGAACAGGGCAGATGTTAGAAATGTTGCAGTTACATGTTAACCCCACACCCATGGCATGTTCCCTTGTACAGCTGGCTGGGCATCAGCCGTTGAGAAACCGCGACGCAGGTGCGGTCCCAACTCTAGCCATCCCTCAGTACCCCAAACCTGGTTTACCATGCACCCCCACCGTGCTGCACTGCCACATTGCCTGCCCTGCCCACCCCGCCCACCTGCGCTCGGATGGCCAGGATCTGCACCATCTCTTCAAGCGTGTAGGGCTGCAGGCACAGGCGGTGGGGCCGGCATACGGGTCATGAAGGATCAGTTGCAACACGTTGGGGACAGGCAGGCCGCATGCCTTCCCCTCCCACAACCACCAACCCCACTACTGCCTCCTGCCTGCCTCCCTCGCCTGCGTGCGGACAATGACCATAACAAGACGGTTTCGAGCGCCTTCCCCGCCCCACCGCCCGCCCCGCTCTGCGTGTGTCCCACAATCCCCCGTGCCTGCGTGCGGATGATGACGAGGCGGTCCAGCAGGTCGATGGGCACGCCGTGAGGGGACACCATGTCCGTGCCCCGCACCTGCAAGGGATGGTTGCGCACGGGAAGGTTGCACCTCATGTTGAGCATGCACACTATGGCCGGGGTCCTCTTAAGGCGCCAAAGCAGTGGCAGGCGGGCAGCAGGCAGGCCACGGGCGGTGGCTGGCAAGCATTGGGGTGCACGCCGCGAGCAGGCGCGCCAGCAGGGTGGCAGTGGTCGCAGCAGGCCGCACTGCTTCCGCCCCCAACCCGCCACCCTCCCCCCACACATGATGCGCACATGTGCTTACTGCAACGCCCCTGCTTACTGCACTCGTTTCTCACCTCGCACATCCCCCGGTTTGTTGCCAGCACCACGATGGGCGCCAGGCTGCTCTCCAGTGCGCGGTTCAGGTACGTGAAGCACTCAATGTCAAGCATGTGCACCTGGAGAGACGTGTGTTTGTGTTGTGGTTGGGAGGAAGGCAGGAGGATGCGGGTATTAGGCAGGGCAAAGCGCGCATGTCCTGCACTTGTGCCTGGGGCGGGGAGTCCCTGCAACGACCCCCGTATGTTGCTCTCCACCTGGAGGTGAGGACGCCACCAGCCCCGCCACCCCTTGCCCCCTTCCCCCCATTAACATCACCATACAAGCTCGACAGGCGTGCTCTCACCTCATCAATGAACAGCACTCCGCCCTACGGACGGCACCCACTATGCCCAACCCTAATCTAAAACCCTGCCCCCTCACCTCGTCGATGAACAGCACCCCCGGCACCAGCTCCGCCACCCCCTGGTCAATGTAGCGGTTGACCACGCGGTTGATCTCCTGCCGCAGCTTGTCAGTGATCTCAGTCTTCTTGGGCTTGAGCAGCTGCACGGATAGCAAAAGAGAACAACAAGACGACTGAAGAATCTAAAAACATATTAAACGAAAATAGAGGAAAGAGAAAGAAAACGGAAATTGGTCTCCGTCTTCTTGGGCTTGAGCAGCTGCACCCCACCATGTAAGGGAGCAGCAGCAGGTGGGTAGGTGGTGAGGGGACAGGCAGGTGATGCCGCGCGAGCGGAGGAGGAGAGGGGGATCAAGGGAGGGCTAAAGGGTGGGTGCGTGTGTGGAGTGCATGGGGTGGAGGAGGGGCAGGCAGAGCTTGCTGGGAGCAGCCGCTGGACGCAACCTAACCCTAAAAGCCCAGACTTTGCCGGCTGCTAGGACACCCCCTGCTCAATCTCACAGAGCTGGTGGGAAAGAGCCGCTGGACCCTTACCCTAATAGCCCAGACTCTGCCGGCTGCTAGGACACCCCCTGCTCGGCCTCAAAGAGCTGGTGGGAAAGAGGCGCTGACGAACCCGAACGCCAAGCCCCTGCCGGCTGCTAGGACACCCCCTGCTCGGCCTCACCTGCCCCATCATGCTGAGGATGTCCTGCCCGCCCTGCGGCCGAGCATTGGCCGAGTCAAGGTCGTGCAGGGTCACATCCTGCAGGCGCAGAGGTTGGCAAATGGACAGATTGGCAGGGGGACAGGTGGGCAGGTTGGCAGGTGCTGCAAGGGTGAGCCATGCGGCCCCTCGTGCCGCTGCTGCTGCTGCCTCACCGCGCCTGCATGCCAATGCACACCCGCCCACAGCCAGCCAGCCAGCTAGCCAGCCAGCAACAGTGCCCTCTTCCCCACCCGCACACCTTCCCCCCCAATCCCCCTGCTTCTTCCAACCTCCCTCCCCTCACCTGCACCACCTCCTTGCGCTTGTGCACGTCGCCCTTGGGCAGGGGCACATACTCCTCCGCCTCCAGGTCGAACTCGGTGGCGTAGGCGTCACACCTGCAGCGGCGACGGCATGTTCGTGCGTGACGTTTGGGATGTTGGGCACCCCTGTGTGTGTGCCTACTCACTGCACCTGCAGCGTGAGTCTACAAGTGGGCAGCTACAAAGGTGTGTTGCTGCTTGCTTGGCAGCCAGGCAGGGCGCGTGACGCAAGGCGGGAGCAAGGCGGGGAGCAAGGCAGGGAGCAGGCGGGGAGCCAGGAGGGCGCACCCCCCCAGCCCAGGGCCCCGCCGCTGTTCAGACCCACACTCACCGCCCCACGCGCTTCACCGCCCCGCTGTTGGCCTCAATGTAGATCACGTCACCGGCAGCCACCTTCTCCTTCTGCGGGGCGGTGATGTGGCAGGGGGGTGACGTGGCACCAAGTGAGTGGGCGGGTGGGAGGGCGCTGCTGACACGAGGCAGCACGGTTGGAGGGCAGGTGGGCATGCAATTGAGCAGGCCGCACCGCTGTACTGCTCTTACTCATGTACCACAGCAGGCCGCACCGCTGTACTGCTCTTACTCATGTACCACAGCAGGCCGCACCGCTGTACTGCCACAGCATGTGCACCGCAGCGCCCCGCCCGCCCCACCTGCAGGCTGTCGTGGATGGACGGGTCCAGCTTCAGCTGCTTGGTGCCCTTGACCGTCTTCAGGCCAATCACCACGTGGCTCACCACCTGCATCGGAGTGGTGGGATTGTGAAGGTACGCCGGGTTGAGACAAGGCTGAGACAAGCTTGAGACAAGGCTTTTTCAGACCAATCGCCACATGGCTCACCCCCCGCTGCCATCCCATCTGCAATCCTTGCCCCTAGTACCCTCCCGGATCCTGCGCCCCACAGCACTCATCCCCAGCACCCCTCAACAACATGCGCCGCCCGGACCACTGCCCCCACTGCCACCCCGCGACCACCATCGTACCTTGCCCCCCACCAACCCCCCGCCCCTCCTGACACCACCATCATACATTGCCCCCCACCAACCCCCCGCCCCTCCTGCCACCCCACCCGCCTTACCTTGCCGTACCCGCCCCCCGGGTTCTCGGTCTCCACCGGTGTCAGCTCCGTCACCTCTCCCTCGTACACCTCCTTGGTCTCCTTGATGCGCAGGCCTGCATGCATATAGGTTAGATCAGGTGGAGAGGAAGAGTGAGGCTGTGTGTGTTGTGCAACAGGCAAGCCCCCTCCCTTGAACACCTCCTTGGTCTCCTTGATGCGCAGGCCTGCCACGGGGGGGTGGGGTGGGGTGGAACCGGCACCGCTTGGTGAAGCGAACAGCAGCGGTGCCACCCTCCTTCATAAGTCACCTCGTCTCCTTAAGCATGCTTGTTTTCGAGGCCAGGGATGAAGGGGTGCTGTGGCCATTAAGGGGTGCTGGGGCTAGCTGAAGACGCACCCAGAAGCGCACGACACGGGTCCATGCAATATACGCAGCCTTGCCCCTCTCTCAGATGGCCCGTCGGAACATTCCCAGGCGCGCATGCATGCCAATACTCAGCCTCATCCCTCAATCACCGATGGCCCGCCGGAAGTTCTCCATCAGCACAGGGCACGGCTGCACAGCTGTTCTGTTGACCAAAAGTAGCCTCTCAGATACTTATCAATGGCCTCATTCCCCTCTCTCACCGATGGCCCGCCGGAAGTTCTCCATCAGCACCTCGGTCTTCTTCACCTCGGAGGAATACACCTCAGAGCCAACCATGGGGCAGAAGGGCACCTGCAGGCAACACGAAATAGGGGCAGGTTTGACCAAGAAAGAGGCGGGAGGAGTGTAGCTATGCGGGCCGGCACAGATAGGCACAGGAGGGGGCGGCAGGTAATAGGCGCACAGGCAGTCAGGCAGGCAGCCCAGCGTGCCGGCGGCGACAGCTGCGCCAGCGCAGGGAGATCGATGCGGGGGGCGGGGCGGCAGGGGCGCAGCGGCGGAAGCACAGGTGGCAGGAGCGGGGAAATGATGCTGCAGCGGCAGCATTGCAGCACTGGCGTGACCAGTGCATGGGTGCAGTACCCAGCGCCAGCCCAGCAGGAGCAGGCAGCAGCGCAGCCACACAAGTCAGGGACATTATGATCCCGATACCCTCATGTGCCCACCTTGGTGCCCAGCTCCTGAGCAATGCCCAGCGCAAGCGCCGTCTTGCCGGTGCCTGGGGCGCCCGTCATCAGCAGCGCCCGCCCTGCAAACTTCTTCTGCCTGCGGGAAGGAGGCGGGGGCCAGCAGATGAAGAAGTCCTAGCTTGCATACCTGCCTGTTCCCTCCCTAACAACCACAGCATAATACCCCAGGTCGGCGCCCACTGCAGCACCCACCCCAGACATTCTCAGCGCATACAGCTCATCACAGTCCCTCCCCCCCACCTGATCATATCCCAACACGACGCCCCGCCGCCTCGATGCCTATCACCCCACCTCTGGCCCAGCAGCAAGTCGCAAACCAGCAGCACCCGCCACCTGGTAATGCCCACCACAACGCCCGCAGCCTCATGTGCCCTCACGTTTCCCTTAGCAGCAAGTGCATTCCCATGTAGGCCACCTGGCACCCTGCCCTGCCGCACCTGATCATGTCGACCACAATGCCCGCCGCCTCCCGCGCATTCTCCTGCCCCACAAACCCCGCCGCCATCTGCACCGCGCTCCCATCATCCGCCAGCCCCAGCCCCTTGATGTGCGTGTGCGTGGAGACGCGCTGCGTCTTGGTGGTGCTTGCCACCTCCTCGATCCTCATCCTGCCACGCTGCTGCCGCCGCTGGTGCTACCGCCTGCTGCTGCCGCTGCTGCGTCTGGCTGTTGCCACCTGCTGCACACGGCGGTCTCCACTGCAGCCGGTGTGCCCCTGATGCTGCTGATGCTACTTGCGTTACGCGCTGCCTCCAATGCTTCGATGGCAGGGAGACGCTGCAAGGTGCAGCGGTGCAGCAGTCAACGCAGCGTCCCGGTGGCAGCGGCGGCAGTGGCGGCAGAAGCCGCCGCCTGCCGTGGGGCCGGGAAGGCCCTTGCAGTGTGCATCGACCTGCATGCATGCATCTCTTTCTCCTGTCACGCCCCAGCTGCGCTCACCTGCTAGCTCGCCCGCGATGCACTGCGCACCGTGGATCGGTGCGCCGGCTGCTCGTGCGCGGCGGTTTGACCTCTGGCCTGGTGTTCGATTAGATGCGATGTACCAAACAGCACACTCGGGAGCTGAAGCGGTTCTCAGTTGCAACATGCGGTGAACTGGCGTGACGGGGCAAAGGTAGCTATCAAACCCATGTTTTGCGGGCCCTTCCAAGGTCTCCGTTGCTGCCAATTCACCTGCAGGGACTTACACACCCCGTAAGCCCTCACAGTGGAAGCGAACTTTGTTTCGGAACTCGCTTGCAGTGCATACCGTGGCTCTCCTCTGCCAGGCAATTGAGGTGGGAGTGTGGCGTTTGCACAGGGCGGAACACACCTGCCTGACGAGCACAAGGCGTCTGCCGCCACAGCGCCCGCCCCCCTGCCCTGCCGCCTCCTTGCGCCGCTGGCGCTTCACGCTGGCTGCGGTGCACCATACCCACACTCGCCAAAGGCCTGCTCTCTACGTCACCGTCATCGGCCTGAAGAATATGACTTGCACAAACCTGCTACTGTCCGCATCTTGCAGTGGGCTGCCGCCATGCCGGTCCTGCGCTTCCCCGGCGCCCCAGTGTATGCAGCGACAGCGGACGAAATAGATGCGGCGGCGGGTGCCGCCATTGCCAGCCAGGCGAAAACCATCGGGCTCGACCTGGAGTGGAACTTTAACAAGTTGTGGAAAACAGCCGGACCTGTGGCGGTCATCCAGCTGTGCTGGCCCGGCCCCGGCGGGCAGCTGCAGGCGGCGGTGCTGCATGTGGCGCGTGTGCCGGGCCGCATGACTGGCTTGCTGCGGACGCTGCTGGAGGACGGCAGCGTGCGCAAGGTGACCGATGCTCCAAAAAGCGAGGGGCCAACCCTTTCTGCGTGCAAGCTGCCACCTGTCGTATTTAGTGCCAGCACTGCCAACGCCTTGCCTGCGCAATGCTCGTCCCCGCAGTGGACTGCCCAGCCGGATATCTCGACCTGCCATTCACTGGTTTCCTTGAAATGTAATTGATGGATTGCTTGATTGACTGTTTCCCTGCAATCTGCCGCAGGTCACCTTTGGAAATTACGACGGGCCGAGGCTGGCAGCCACCTACGGGGAGCGGTGCTGGGTCGCTTCCCTGGTGGACGTACAAGCCTGCCTGCGAACACACTTCCCGGAACTCTTGCCCCCAGGCATGCTATACCCCACCCTGGCAGACGTGGTGGCCTGGCTGATGGGCTGCCACATCAGCAAAGAGTTGCAGAAGCAGAACAACTGGGAGGGCAGGGCGCTCAGGTATGCCCAGCGCCTTGCAGGTGCCGTTCCTTGCATGTTCCGCTCAGGGTTGGGAGGTGGCCGCGCGAGGCACAGAGAACCTGGGCATGTGTTGCATGCCGAGGCGAAGTGGCCGCTACAAGGGAGGCGCGCTGGGGTGAGCTCAGGGCTCCTGCGGGCACTGCATGGCCGCGCATGGCACATTTACCTGATGGCATGAAGCACGCCTGCGTCTCTTCTGCCTCATCCTCCCAGTCCCGTCCCGCCCCCGGATTACCCCACCCCTCCCCTGCAGCGACCCAGAGATCCAGTACGGTGCAACAGACGCCTACGCCCACCTCATGGTGTGGCGCCGCATGATGCATCTTGGAGCGGCGCGAGCGGCAGCGGCTGGTGTCGGGGCGCCGCCTGCTGGGGAGGCCCCGCTGGCAGGCAGCCAGCGCAAGCGCAAGCGGGTCGAGCAGGCGGGCTGCAGCAGCCAGGCGCGACCCCAGGACCTGCAGCAGCATGAGGTGCAGCCGCAGTCTGAGGAGCAGCAGCAGCAGGTTGATGAGCTAGCACCGCCTGGGCACCAGCCCCCTCTCGAGCAGCAGCAGCAGCAGCAGCAGCAGCAGCAGCAGCAGCAGCCGCCGCAGCAGCAGCAGCAGGCTGAGGAGCGGGCACAGCTGGCACCGGAGAAAACAGCTGTGCAGCCTGGGCATGTGCAGCTGGCGCCAGACACAGCCCCACAGGGGGAGGAGCCGTGGCTGCCGGCGCCGCTGGATGACTGCCTGTCAAGCGGTGCCGGAGTTGATGACTCACCAGTGGCGGCAGGGCCGTTGCAGGGCGAGCAGCGGGAGGAAGAAGAGGAGGAGGAGCAGCCGCCACAGCCGCCACAATCATTGCAGCAGCAGCAGGAAGAGCAGCAGGAGGAGGTCAATGCACAGCAGCGGTGGAGGTGCGAGCTGCAGAAGGTTGAACTGCGACGGCGGATGTACGTCAGCTGGCGTCAGGCAAGGTATGAGCAGTCTGTTAGAATTGCGGAGGCAGATGAGCTGCCACTTGACGAGCCAGCGGGCGCAGAGTGGTTAGCTGGAAGGCTGCTGGCCGTTTAACGCTCCTGGGCCCGCCTCGCGGCGGCTACAAAGCAGCTTCCCCCCGCCCACACCCAGTACATTTCTCATTGCTGTCTCAGCCTTAACTTGGTGACCTGCCTGGCTCGTTGCAATAAGCCATCCGTGTACATACCACCACGCACCATTGGCAATCAAACTCAGCGGCGCAGACTGGCAGGAGGGGAGTGGCGGCGCGGCCTGTTTTCTAGTGCCGCCGCTGCGGTGCAGCAGTGCAGCCTGCATGGGCTAGCTCGCTTTGATAAGCCTGGCTGTGATCTTGATCCAAACGCAACCCAAAGAACCTGGCGCCACCAACAGTAGCCGCAGTAGCAACACAATTGAATGAGTTGGCACTGGTGGAGAGCATGACGTAAGCGCTGACGTGGCGGCACAACCTTGGACACTCCTCCCCTGTTCCTCTCACTGCTGGGGGGGGACCTCAGGAATGAACAGCGACAGGCTACGCCTATGCTGTAGGCAGATTTCAACTTCACGCAACTGACACGGCATTCGCCTGGCCCGCCTCCGACCCAGCCCCCACCATGCGCCCCAGTGCCAGGAGCCTGCGGCAGCGGCGGGGGCAGGGGGATGAGGCCCCGGGCCTGCGAACCCCCAGCGA
Source organism: Micractinium sp. NFX-FRZ (assembly GCA_029339195.1). Classification (NCBI taxonomy): domain Eukaryota; kingdom Viridiplantae; phylum Chlorophyta; class Trebouxiophyceae; order Chlorellales; family Chlorellaceae; genus Micractinium; species Micractinium sp. NFX-FRZ. Next base: position 7,345 of record JAPTJF010000091.1, on the reverse strand, counting down.
AAGTCAGGAGCCGGACGTCGAGCAAGAGGGGGTGCCCTCGCCTCCAGGGGCGGCAGAGGCGCAGAGTGGGCTGGCTGGTGCGTTGAGTGCGAGTGCTAGAGTCAAGGAGTGGGAGGTTTGGAGTGGGAGGTGCGCCGCTCGTCTTGCGGTGCCCAGCTGCCGCCTGCCTGCCCGCGGCGCCCCCACCTGCTTGGCGGCTTGGAGCTGGTGCTGCAGCCTCAGTATGCTCTTCCCCTGCTCTCTTGTGCTACTTTTGGGTGCAGGTGGGGCCTCCTTGGAAGCAGTGATAGAGGATGCTGCCCAGCCTGAGTGGGGCCAGCCTCGGCCGCCGCAGCCGCCTGGGCAGCCCGGGCCTCAGGACGGCACGCCCCATGCCTCGCCAGCTGCCGGCAGCTCACCCCGCCACCCCGCCAAGCCCACTGCAGCTTCCAGCACAGTAGCCGCTCGCAGCAGTGCGGCTGGTGGCGCGCCTGTGGCGGCTGCTGGCCATGCTCGTGACAGCGCTACCGGCAGCCCCGGCAAAGCTGGCAGCCCGCCCAAAGGCAGCACCAAGGCAGCCACCAGCCTGTATGGCAACACAGCCACAGTCAAGCTGGCCAAGCAGCCTCCAAAGCCGCCCAAGGCGCCAACAACCAAGCAAAATGCTGTGGTGCCACAACCAGCAGCCGCGGTGGCAGCAGCAGGGCAGCACAAGCCGGACAAATCCCTGCCAGCAGGCAAGCATGAGCCTCTGGCAGCGGGAGCCCCAGGGGCAGGCACTGCGGGTGGCACGCCGGCAGCTGCCGCCGCTGCTGCCAGTGTTTTGGTCGAGCAGCTGTTCGGGCCCCTCCACCACCCGCCCCCACGCAGCAGCGGCGGCACCAGACACACTCAGAATGGCAGCGGCAGCGGGAGCGGCAGCGGCAGCAGCCCTGGGCGGGCTGAGCAGCTCCGTGCCAAGCCAGAGGGGCAGCTGCCCAGCCGGCTGGCAGGGGCACATGTGCTGCCCGCGGCAAATGGGGCAGCAGCAGCCTCAGAGGCAGTGGTCAACAGTGCGCCCTCCGCGGCAGCAGCAGGGGCAGAGGCCACTGACTCACCTCGCGCTCTGGCCGCGGTGCGGGTGCCAGCTGGCGTTACGGCCAGGTCAGCAAGCCCTCCAGCTCAGCGCACACCCAGGGGAGACTCGCCTGATGCTGTGCCGCAGCCTGACTCCCGGCAGGCAGAGTCCGGAGGGCAGAACATCCGTGCGTCACCTCATGCTTTCGAGTTACATCCCGGCAACAGTGGAGCAGCAGAGGCGGCAAGGCAGGGAGATGATGGGCTGACGGCGGCGAAGTTCCCGCCAGCTTGCCTGGCCCGCGCCCCCTCCCTGCTGCGCCAGCGAAGCGCTAGAGGTGAGCGGGTTCAGTGCTGCCCCACCTGCTGCTGTGCTGCGGGCATCTGATGTGACTTTCGACAGTATGAGGGTGGAATGGTGGCGAAGGAGAGGAGGAGGCATCCATGGGGCTGAAGAGCGCTGGTTCTAAGCCAACACCTCTCTCCATGTGTGTGCCATCTGCAGGTTCCTCCCCAACTGCCGGCATGCACCCAAGCTCTCGACCCTTGAGCGCCACCGCCCGCCGATCCGTCAGCCCGCCTGTGCCCCTGCCCGCCATCCCAAACGCCTTGGCAGCAGCTGCCGCGGCAGCTGTGGCAGAGGGTGACGGCAAGGCAGCGCAGGAGGGAGAGGGCGGTGACATTGCCTCAGCCTCTGCAGGGGGGGCGGCCGAGGAGCTTGATGCAGCGGCAGCAGCAGAGGCAGCAGCAGCGGCGGCAGCAGCGGCTGGAGAGGTGGCTGGGGAGGTGCCAGTTGAGAACAAGGAGAAGAAGAAGAGGCGCAAGCGGCTGCTGCTGCTCCTCCTCCTGCTCCTGCTGCTTTTGCTGGGTGGCGGCATCGGGATAGCGCTGTTGCTCAGAGGCAAGAAGAAAACAGCCGCCCCGGCCGCCGCAGCCATCTACCAGCAAGTGGGCAGCTGGCAGCCGCAGGCCGGCACCTCGGGTGCGCGCCTGCTTGCCTGCTGGGCTGCCTGCTGGGTTGCCTGCTGGGCTGCCCCAGGGGTAAAGGGAGACTGTCAGGCAGCAATGCATTGGATCGGTCTGGCCTTCATTGCTGGTTGTCAAGATGTGCGGGTGTGTGGGTGTGTGGATGTGTGGATGTGTGGATGTGTGGATGTGTGGATGTGTGGATGTGTGGATGTGTGGATGTGTGGATGTGTGGGTGTGTGGATGTGTGGATGTGTGGATGTGTGGATGTGTGGATGTGTGGATGTGTGGTTGTCAAGATGTGTGGATGTGTGGGTGTGTGGATGAGCGGGGCCTGCGCCAGTTATCGCCCTTGCTTCGAACTGCGCCAATGGCAACACACAGCGCCGCGCCTGTCCCACATGACGCCAGGCCGGCGTTGTTCAAGCGCCTCCTGCCGCCTGCCGCTCCTTTTGCCCTCAGCCAAGCTCATGGGAGTGGGATCCTCCGGCGGCCTCTGGCGCGTCTCCCCCGATGCAGCACCCTGCAACGGCGCCTGCGGCGAAGGTGACTGCGCCCCCGCCAGTGAATGGCGTGTCTACTGAGCTGCTCTGTCCGCTCTGCTTCACGTGCTTTTCAGCTCACCGGCACTTTCACAACAGTATGTGGTTGCCGTCCGCCCTCAAAGCCCACAGGCACCTCCTCAGCTCTCTGCCAAACACTCCCCTAGATCGTCTCGGGCGCCCTGCCTGCCCCCTGCTGCCCCGTTGTAACCCTGCTGCTGCCCTACCTATTTCCAGCCGTCGGAGGCTCCACGGCGCCAGCTGTGCCTCATGCTGCCTCCCCCTGGCTGTCGCTCCTCATTTAATTCTTGCTGCCGACCCGTGTTCTCGATGCCGCAGGCGGCTCCGGCGCCGGCTCGGTGTCGTACTGCGGCGACTCGGTTTGGTACCTGGACAGCAGCGGGCAGTGGGTGAAGCTGGAGGGGCTGCCGGGCATCAAGGTGGGCCTCCCAGCATGGACTGTGCTCAGAGGGAGCGTGCGGTAGCAGCAGGTTCTGCTGGCAGTGGATGCGGCACAACCCTTGTCGGTTGGCTGGCTGCCAGGTGCCCTGTGTGGCGCTGCCAGTGGCCTGCACCTGCCCTCCCTCTTCCCTTCCTTGCAGTGCATCGAATGAGATTGCCTGACACAATACAAGCAGCACTTGATAAATCCCACCCTGCCTTGCCCTGCCGCCCGACCCCATGCCACGATTGCTCTGCAGGTCATTGCCGGACCCACCAACGGCACCGCCTACGTCATCAACGCATGCGAGCAGGTGACAATCCGTGTTGGCATTAGGAAGTGGTGTCAATTTAAAAGTGCATGCACCAGCGTTGCAGTGGTAGGCTCAGAGCGGCGGTACGGATTGCACAACAGCCCTCACCGCTTAGCTGTGCCTTCCATCTCCTCCTCCCGCCCCACATCACGGCCCTGGAGCAGGGGTTCTACTACAACGGCGCCCACTGGATTCTCATCGCCGACCCCTTCAACGCCACCGGCACTGCCAACGTGGCCGCAGCCTACGCCGAACCCCCGCCTTTGATCGCTCTGGGCGCTTCCGCTGTCAACGGCAGCAGCGGCGCCCTTGCAAGTGATGCTGCTTTCGCTGCGCAGGCGGTGCCCCAGACGGCTGCTGGGGCTGGCGCTGCTGCTGAGCTTGACAGCAGCAGCAGCGCTCTCGCGCAGGGCGGTGTTGCAGCCACCCGGCGCCTGGCCCAGTCGCCGTCCTCCGGCCCCGTTGACCTCACGCTCTGCCCGCCCAACATGCCGGTGGGTGGGATCTGCAGTGCGGGTGTGAGGGCGAGGCATCCAGCAGTGTACCGTGGTGTCTGGGACATTTATGGGCAATGTTGCATACTTGCGTCGTGGGTGGTGGGGCGGGCGGGGGAGATGGGCAGGCACTACGCCGGGTGACGGCTGCCAGGGTGTTGCAGCATGGGCAGGGCCGCACACAGCGCCACACGCTCTGCTCTAACTTCTCGTTCCCCACGCCTGTGCAGGCCGGCATTGTGGACGGCACTGTGGTGGCGGATGCAACCATGTGGGCGCTGCTGTCCTCACGCCGAGCGGTGCGTGGCCTGCCAGCTGGCGCCCGAAGTTGTGGGGGGCTGTCCCTGGGGAGGGCGGGGCGGGTTGTTTGGCTAGGGCTGGGCCTGGGCGGACGGCCAGGCGGAAGTGCACCTCACGCACTGGAATGTGGCCTGCTTTGCCTCGCTGCTGAGACGTACACGGTCTCTGCTGAGACGTACACGGTGTAACAGGAAGGAAGGAAGGCAGGAAGCTGGACTCAGTCTCACTGGACCTCGTGTTGGCCAGCTCTCGACCTGCAGCGCACCCATCCCCTTGACCCCAGCAACCGCCGCCATATGCCCTCCGCCCTTCACCTCCTTTCATGTGTACCTCACCCCCAAGGCAGGTCAGGCAGTACGACCCAGTCCTGAACATATGGCGGGACCGCATCGACTCGGGCGCTGAGCTGGCGGGCGTGAGCGGGCAGGACGCACGAGGCAGGGTGGCGGCGCTCACAACCGGCCAGCAGCTGGTGGCGCTGGACACACAGGTGTGCGACAGCTGGGGCACGGTGTGTGTGGGCCTGCGCTCGTTTTCTTGTTGGCATTCACAGCGGCCCAACAAGGTGGTGGCTTTAGGCACACAAGCGGTCTTCACGTGAGTCGGTTTTGAGCAGGGGTGGCAGTAGGGGCGGGTGTCCCTGCTGGCTGGGGGTAGCCATGTCCACTGGCAGATGATTTGCTTTGAGAGGCGCACATGAGCAGGCAGCGGGGAGCAGTCAGCCACAAGAGAGCGGTGCGGGAGAACGGCCCAAGCACCGGGAAGGCTGCTGTCACCTCCTCCTCCTGCATGCCGTGACCCACTGGTCCTGCAGCTGGGTACATGGGAGACCACGGCGCCACTGCCCGCCTGCAGCGCTGTATACGACGGCATGGGGGACCTCTGGTACAGGTGGGGGACTGCGCGAGAAACGTCATGTGTTTTGCCGGCTAGCCTGGCTCCATGCGTGATGGACCGCCGACCGCCGGCGCTGTGCATGGGGTTCCTGCACGGGTTGAGCGGTGGCTGGCAGGCTGGCTGGCGGTCAGGCTGGCTGCCCTGCTGTCTGTAAGGGATGGGTGCGGGTGGGGCAAACCCCTTCCCCCCGCCCGCCGCCTGTCTGCCTAGAGTCTGCAACCCAATAAGCTGCTGCCACCCGCCTCGTTCCTTGCCTCGTTCTGTGGCGCAGCGCGCGCAAACCGGACGGCAGCTGCGCCGGGGTGGTGGTGTGCAGCGGCGGCCTGGTCGCTGCCAGCTGCCAGCAGGTCAGTGGGAGGGCAGGGGAAGTGGGGACCGCACTCTGACCTGACTTGGAATGACGTGGCATGCAGTGACTCATACAGCAGCCGGTTTGGTGCCAGTAGGTTGGGGGCATTGGTGAGCAGAAGGTCCAGCTTCCGGGCTGCGTTGATGGAGCAAGCCGGGTACCACAAGGCAGTGTAGCAGTAGTGCTGATGTGGCGGCACAGCACGCATCTCTGTCTCTGTCCTCCCACCCCCATGCTCTCTCCCTCCCCTTGTGAGTCAGGTGTACGATGGGTCCGTCCAGAGCTACGCAGTGAATGCCCACGGGGGTGCTTACGCAGGTGAGAGGCAAATAAGGGCTCTGCGATCTGACATCAATCAAATTGTTCATCAACCTGGACGATTAGAGGGCCAGGCAGAAGCTGCCCCCCTTATGATGGGGTGCTGGATGGAAGCTGCTGAGGCACACTCGGGTGTGGGCCAGTGCGTGGCAGAAGCAGCTTCCCCTTGTTCAGCATGCACATGTGTCCGTTCCTCTCAGCTAGCACGCTTTGTTATTGAGCGCATGCACCGCTGTCGCTGCCCCTTGCTCCATCTTTTGCGGCTGCAGAGGTGTGGGTGGTTGATGTGGGAGACAGCGTGCTGCACAGCATACTGGTGCCGCTACGACCGCGCACCCCCCTGCCAGCCTCATCCCCTCCCCCGCCGCCCCCGCCACCCCCGGTGGTCACCGAGGCACAGCCCCCACCGCCGCTGCCACCGCCGCCGCTGCCGCCGTTGCAATCCCCGCCGCCGCCCCCGCTGCCGCCTCCATCCACGCCACCCCCAAGGCCTCCCTTCGAGCCACCTCCAAGCTCTCCACCACAGCCGTCTCCCAACCTGCCTCCCTCGCCACAGCCACCAGCCCCACCGCCGCCACAGCCACCAAGCCCCTTCCCACCTTCACCGCCGCCCCCACCAAGCCCCTTCCCACCTTCACCGCTGTCGCCCTCGCCCCCACCAGCGCTGCCGTCCTGGCCTCCTGCCCATGGCCCCTTACCACCCGTGCCCTCCCCATCATCGCCGCCCCCACCAAGCCCCTCCGCGGCTCCACCCTCACCCCCACCCCCCACCCCTGCCTTGCCTCCACCCTTCCCACCATCGCCACAACCACCAGTGCCACCATCACCCCCGCCCCCTGGCCCCTCCCCGCCTCCACCTTCGCCACCAGCTCCGCCCCCGCCAAGCCCCTTACCACCTCCGCCGCTGCCGCCCTCTCCCCCTCCACCCAGCCCCTCTCCGCCTCCACCCTCCCCACCACCACCGTCCCCCCCTCCACCCTCCCCACCAAGCCCTTCACCCCCTCCACCGCCTACCCCCTCGCCGCCCCCACCACTGCCGCCCTACCCCCCGCCCCCACCCCCGCACAATGTTTTCGGTGAGCAGCTGGCAGCCTGCCTCGGCAGCCGCGCGAACTGTCCTGCACGTAAAGCAAGGTGTGCCAGCTGCCGGGCTGGCTTCCAAACGTGTCAGATCCTCTTCCCTTGCCTGCCTTCCTGCTGCTCATCCCCACATCAGACGGCTCAAGCCCTGCTCCACCCCCTATTGCCCACCGGCAGAGTTTGTTGACATCGGCAGCGGCAGCGTGGCGGGCCTGACGGCCTGCTCCTGTGGCCAGATTGACACCTTCCAAGTCGGCTTTGTCAGCCACGGCGGCGTGGAGTTCGTCTCAACCGTAGGCTTTGCCTGCACCAATGGCGAGGCCCGCCCGGATCCCGCCGCTGGCGGCCTGACGCTCAGCAGCTCGCTTACCACTGCTTCGGTGGGTGGATGGGTGGGTGATGGGGGCATGAGAGGGTGGGCGTGAGGGTGGGGGTGGTGGCGCTGCCTCACTGCAATGGCACCTGCTGCACTGTAGCCACACTGGAATTGCGCTTCCTGGTCCTGACCGGCCGCTTGTCAGCCTCCTGATAGCCCCCCCCCCCCCCCCCCCCCCCCCCCCCCCCCCCCCCCCCCCCCCCCCCCCCCCCCCCCCCCCCACCCCCCCCCCC